>JAJEJO010001976.1:48929-101413 GCA_020662805.1 Glaucomys volans
GTATAAGATTCTTGGTTGGCATCCGTTTTCTTTCAGAGCTTGAAATACGTTGTTCCAGGCCCTTCTTGCTTTTAGGGTCTGGGCTGAGAAATCTGCTGATATCCGTATCGGTTTTCCCCTGTAGGTAATCTGATTCTTTTCTCTTGCAGCCTTTAATATTCTATCTTTGTTTTGTACGTTAGGCATTTTCAGTATAATGTGCCTTGGTGTGGATCTGTTGTAATTCTATGCATTTGGTGTCCTGTAAGCTTCTTGTAATTGATTTTCCATCTCATTCATCATATTAGGGAAATTTTCTGATAATATTTCCTTGAATAGATTATTCATACCCTTGGTTTGTATCTCTGCGCCTTCCTCAATCCCGATTACTCTTAAATTTGGTCTTTTCATGATGTCCCATATTTCTTGGAGGGTTCGTTCATGATTCCTAACCATCTCTGTTTGTTCAACTTTGTTTTCAAGATTAAATATTTTGTCTTCATTTTCTGAGGTTCTGTCTTCCAAGTGATCTATTCTGTTAATTATGCTTTCTATTGAGTTTTTAACTTGGTTGATTGTTTCCTTCATTTCCTTGTTTCCTTCAAGAATTTCTGTTTGTTTTTTTCTCAGAATTTCTATCTCTTTATTGAAGTAATTGTTGGCTTCCTGAAATTGCTGTATTAGCTGATTATTCATAGCCCGAATCTGCTCTCTCGTCACATCATTCTCTTCTCGGATCACTTTAATTATGAACATTCTGAACTCCCTTTCTGTCATTCCTTCTACCATGCTGTCTTTGGGTTCTCTTGATATATCATCTAGGTTTAATTCAGACACTTTCTTCCCGTGTTTTCTCATGGTGCTCGTGTATCTTCCCCTCTGTTGCTTGAGGGGTGCTTGATCAAGTGGTGATCCAAGAAAGGTGCTGTCCCAGTACCTCCAGGTTGGGAATGATTAATGCTTCTGGGCAGAGGCAGCCTATGTTGATAGACAATTAGGTACAGCAAGGTGGTGGACTCCAGGCCTGGGTGTGGGCCTGGGCACTAGATCAAGTTGGGGTGGTGTCACAGAACTGTGCTCAGTGATGGAGACACTGGGCTTGAGAGCCCAGGCTGACCTGAACTCCTCGCTGGGGGTTCAGGCAGTGGCAGGTGGTTGCTCTCTCCTGGCGACACTGTAAGCTGGCGCCAAAGGCCCTAAACTCCCCGCCAGAGTCAGCGATCCCAGGGGCTCCCGGCCGACCTCTCCAGCCTCGCTGGAGGCCCCAGGAAGCCAGAGATGGGCCCTCTCTGCCAGGGAAGCTGCCAAAGTGGTGCGGAATAGTTCCCACTCCCCGTCGGAGTCAGCAATCCCAGAGGCTCCCGGCCAGACCTCCCCAGATGCTGCTGGAGGACCCAGGAAGCTGGAAACGGGCCCTCTCTGCCAGGGAAGCCGACAAAATGGTGCGGAGTAGTTCCAACTCCCCGCTAGAGTCAGCGATCCCAGAGTTTCCCGGCCGGACCTCCCCAGATGCTGTTGGAGGCCCCAGGAAGCTGGAGATGGGCCCTCCCAGCCAGGGAAGCCACCAAAACTGCGCGGAGCAGCTCCAACTCCCTGCCAGAGTCAGCCATCCCAAAGGCTCCAGGCCAGATCTCTCCAGAAGTTGTGGGAGGCCCCAGGTAGCCTGAGATGCTCGGTCTTTGCCTGGGAGGCCACCGGCTGGTGCCGGAGCCGTGGCCAGTGACTCCAAAGCCACTGCTGGGAACTCACACTCACTTGTTGGCTGGCGCAGACCCAGGTTGGTGGCTCCGAAGCAGCTGCAGGGTCCGGCGCTCCCGGATGGTAGCTGCCCGTGACTGGGCCGAGCCCAGCCTGGCTGAGTTGGTTCTGGAGCGGCACCTGGGGACCCCTTATATATGCTTTGAATATAAAATCTCGTTGAGAGGCATATTCCTGCTGTTTGAGTCCCGAGCAAGTAGGAATCCACGGAGCAAGTAGGAATGCAGCCTTCCTCTAGCCCGCCATCTTGAATCTCTCTGAATTTTTTAATGATTTAAGTATACCATGTATTTGTGCATCTACTATCATCATTTGGTCCCTGTGGAGGACTGGTTTTAGAATCACCATGGATACCAAAATCTGAAGATGCTCAAGTCCTTTATATAAAATGGCCTAATATTTACATATAACCTACTTACCTCATCCTGTGTACTTCAAATCATCTCTTGATTACGTACAATACCTACTTCAATGTAATGATACGTAAATATTGTTTCACTATGTAGTTTAGGGAATAATGACAAAAAAAAACATGTAAGTGTTTAGTGCATATGCAATTTATTTTTCAAAATAGTTTTGATCCCAAGCTGGTTGAATTTATCTATGTAGAACCCACAGATATGAAAGGCCAACAGTACTAAGTTATAAAACATTCCATGCCGTTAAGATTTAAGGCACTGGAAATGAAGAAGCAAGGACAGCAAACAGGAATATTATTGTAGAATGTCGGGGAATCCAGTTCATAAGTGAGCACTAACAGGGCTTCCATGTGTAAGAAGGTAAGACAGTAAAAATAAACCAGCAAATACCTGGATTCATAACAGGATTCTATGATTTCAAACTTCTTTCTGGGTCAATTGCCCTGTACCACTGAATTGAAATTGAGGAACAGAAACAGAATGTGCTTGGAGAGCTGTTTCTGTTAGGTCAGTTACCAATTATACCCGAAAGTCGAGGTACGAAGCTCATCACCTGGAATGCTGATTCTTTACAGTTTCTTGTCAGGTGGCTCCTTCCCTTCACAGACCTTCAACTGTCTCTTTCAAAATCAAATCTGTCTTCATGGATGCCCTTAAGCCCAGACCTTTTAGTATATCTGGCAGGGGAAAAAGGAAGGAAATCCAATAATACCAAATTTTTTTCTAGGTGTTAGAACCAAAAGCTCAAAAAGAATAATGTCTGTATGTGTATGAGAAAGGGGATGGGTAGGAAGAAATATTATTTGTGTGGTTAGGAATATACAGAATACCTGACACTATTTCTTCATTAGCAGGGCAGTAGGACTCAGAAATCTCTTTATGAACTCCTGAGAAAAAATAGTATGTGTTACAAAAGATTGAGGAAGAAAGAAGGAAATATTGAAAGAGATGTAATTCTCATCCACTCAGGTAAAATACACTTTAGATCAGATTATTCTCAGATGGGGGGAAGTGACTGTAGGATCATTAATGATAAAGCAAGAAACCTCATTCAATGTGTACTCTTATAATCTCTTTCATTAGTATCCCCTATTGTACCCCAAACACCTGGCATGTTGCTGTAGATTCATTACATGTGAGGGACCTGATAGAAAAGCTTCCTTTCTCAGTCATGTGTTTCCCCTCCAAACAGGTAGGTACTTTGGGAGAGGCAAAAGATGGGGTTTTCTTAATTTCATTTCTGTTGGTTTTGTTTTGTTTTGTTTGTTGTTGTTCTAATCTACTTTGAAAAGAAAGTGCAAAAGATTGCAGAGGGAGTCTAGATATCCATCCTGACTAAATTTTTGCTTCTCAGGACAACAGACTATAACATAATGTTTGCATATGTTTGTGCTGATGTGGACTAGAGATTTAGATCACCTTTTTGCCGTCGTACTTTTAATTCAATGCTGTGTCAATTTAGTTGGTACTAAAAGGCTGTTAGTAAAAAAGATAGTTTTAATTAAAGTAATGAAAGTATTAGTACGACAACATGCATGCTTCCATTGTGTTGATTTAAAACATACTTTCAAAAAATGTTAGTGCAAACAAAAGGCCCTTTAATGAATAAACTTCATGCGAAAAACGTAACTGGCAATAGCCATCCAAAATAACACATTGGATGTGTAGGCATATCTTTCAGCAAAACAATTCTTTTGCAAGTAAAGGAAAATGATATTCATGGCAAAGAAAACATTGAAATGCAGTGCACTTTTAAGTCAGCAGCAATTCAGAAGGTTGATGTCTGGGCTTTGTTCATAAGCATGCAACAAAGTCAGCCTGAACAGATGGAACCCCATCTGCAGGGCGTCTATATCTGTAGTGATGTTCTATAATGTGCTGATATATAAAATCTATAAATAGAAAGCTCTGTAAATTAGTGCCCCTTTTACACAATGTAACGAGTTGAAAATCTTAAAAATCTCAGCTAATTGGTAAAAGAAAAAGAGTGTCTGTTCACCTTATGGTTTTTGGTCTTGTTTGATAGCAATATCAGCATGTGTACCATGATTGCCATCCTAGACTATTCTGTGAAAACAGAAAGAGAAAAAAAGAAAGGAAAGGGGAAGACAACCAGATAACACAAAGCAGTTAAGATCACAAAGTTCAACGTGTTTTCTACCTGAAAAAAATCAAGTGCAAAGACTTGATTTATTTAAATGATAAAGTGATGCTGACTATTAGTTTTAAAGAATTCAATATTCTACCAGTTTCTTTTTAAGTTGAAAAGCTATTTCTGTCAGTGCATGAAGAATTCTTCTGTCAATGCACTTATTTTAAAATTTTAATAATCAGATATTTCTGATTTCATATAGAGAAAATATTTCATGATTTTATTATTTTTTCCCCTAAGGGAACTAAATAAAACAACCCAGGACATTGTAGAAAAACTCATAAAGCAGATAAATTATTTTTTATATTCAATAATTGTATTATTTTAGTCAAATGCTCAGTATTGTCATACAGGGTGTGTGATCTTAGACAATTCAGTGGATCTTGCTTTTGGTCAGGTTTCTCATCTGAAGAAAGGGTATTTCAAGTACATTAATCTCATTAGCTTTTTACAAGAATTAAATGAGTTCAGACATACAAATCACTTAGAGCTCTACCTCACATGAAATAAGTGTTCAGTGAATACCAAAGATTACACTATAGAGTGTTCTTTCTGTCAGCTAAGATTCCTCCTCCAAGTGCTTCCCCAGGATGAGACTAGATACATGTTTGTTATTTCCTCCACTAAAAAAAAATGTTCATTTAAATATTTTTCTCTAATATAATGTTCTTATTGTAAGGCAAATGTACCTGAGTACCTACTAAAGTTAGGAATTTACAAGGCAGTTTTCAGAATGTTGTTAGAATTTACCTGGTTAGATTCCTGCTTTGGTCTTGGCTGTCCTCATTATTCTGGTTAATGGAAAGAAAACCATTCCATGATTCTCCCTGGATTTTTCTGTGGGTGTTTGTTATGTTTCTTATGAAAGTTCTTCTTTCCATAAACTCATGTTTTTCTTCCATAATCTTGTTGCCCTTCCCATCTCTCTTGAATGTATTACATTAACATGATACATTTTTCTAGAGATCCTTTATGCCTTTCCCCTCTTATTATACAAGTAATTCCTGCTGTGTTCAATTCTTTGCACCTACAAAGCCCAATTATTCGCACCTACAAAGCCCAATTATTCCTATTAATGAAAATATAAGACTCTGAGACAGCAAGTGTATTTGTAAATAGGGATATAAGACTATTGGGATTTTGTGCTCTTCATCACATCCAAGGTTGTCCATACGTGGTTACAAAAGGTTCTGCTGTTCCCACTGCAGAGAAAACAGGTGGAGGGATGTGCCAGCTCTCTGCATGCCAGACAGCTCATATGCTGGACTAGGATGTCCCCAAAGTCCCATCCTTGAAGCCTCTCCTATAGTCCCATCCCTTCTCAGGCAATGGTACTGCAACAGAGGTTAGTAAATATGTGTCCTCCTCTGCTTGTAAATGATGGGAAGGGCAGCTGATATAAATTGTTCAGATGGATATATGTTTAAAAAGTGGTTTGTGTTTTAATTAAAAGGTAAAACTGTCTTATGACTCAGTTACATTACAGTTTTCTATTAACAGGCATAATTTGCAACTGGTCCCTCATGCACAAAAGTGTATGGGAAAGAAATAAACATTCTTTAATTATTGTCTGTGAATCAAAAAAGAAAAACTGGATTTTTTTGTTTTGTTTTGGTTTGCTTTGTTTTGTTTTGTTTTTCCCCCATACTGGGCTACATCCCTTGCCATTTTTTATTTGTTTTGTTTTGTTTTGTTTTGAGACAGAGTCTAAGCTGCTGAAGTTCTAAGTTGCTGAGGCTTATCTGGAACTTGCAATCCAGTCTTAGCTCCCAAGTCCCTGGGAGTAGCGGGGCAGTAGAGTTTCTGTATTCTTGCAAGTTGCAGCTATCCTACACATTAAGAAACAGGGAGAAATCTTATAGGGATGTAGTTATTTCATTTTGGAGAAAATTAAAAACACTTCTCAGAGGAGAAAATGATGGTAACTGGAATTTCTAGAGAATTTATTTATTCCCTAACTGTTCTGCACATCAAAATTTTTTCACAGACTTTTTCCAAAACAGATATTTGGACCACACTCCCAACCTACTGAATCAGAATTGCTATCTAATTTGTGTGTGTGTGGGGGGGGGGGGGGGGAAGTGGGTACTGGGGATTGAACCTTGGGGTGATCTGTCACTAAGCTACATTTCTAGTCTTTTTATTTTCATTTTTTTGCTTTGAGACAGAGTCTTTCTAAGTTGCCTAGGCTGGCCTAGAATTTATGACCCTCCTGCCTCAGCCTCCTGAATAGCTTGATTATGCATGTGTGCTCCTGTGACTGGCTCACCATCTGGTATCAATTAATGTGTGTAAATGCTCTTCAAAACTACTACTCTAGGCTTTGAATTACTGTTTTTTATTGGAATGCAAAATATATCATCTCAATGCATTCTTTTTACAACAATTTGAAGAATAGAAATACAAATTAGATGCAAATAATCAGAAATTATTTTGCCATGATATTCAGATTATTGTCACATTTTGAAAGAAGAATTAGTTTTAAAATATATGTTGGAGAGGTTTCAAAGGAGCAATGAAATCAAATGAAGTTAAAAATCATAATTAAATATTACAAAATGAGTGATAAGATAAATCAGAAATTGTTTTGAAGAGTTTCCATTCATTTATTTCCACCTTTTAGCACTGAATCCAAACTAATACTTACATAATTTTAAAAATTATTTCATTTTATTTGGAGAAAATTGATTTTCTCTGACTTCAAATGTTCTAGATTTTTATATTATGCACTTCTTTGTCAGTTTCAACTTGATTTCTATAACATTAGTTCATTTCCCAGACCCTGGCTTAAGTGAAAGCAAGATCACATTGCTTTATAATAATCGAGAAATTTGCATTTCTAAAATCCTATTTATTTGGACTCTGCTTTCTAATGCTTCATTTACATTTCGTAAAGAGCTTAGCTGAAGCCTAATGCAGCTTTGTCAAAGAATTACTGATATCCTTATCAAATAAATCAGGAAGATAATATTCTGAAACAAATCTCCTCCCTTACATAATAACTGACTTCAGTCATTTAACTGACTTCAGTCATTTTCACAGAAAACTTTAATGTGAAAAAACATGATGGAATCACTGTCAGTATTGATTTAAAGAAAGTTGAAAGGCAAGAGTTTTCATTATTAAAAATATAATAATTCTGATTTTCTTAGATAGTAAAATGCAGATGACATATACAAATGTGCATTAAAGTACACATTTAATAAAAGAATCCACAGTATGTGCACTCATGCGACAATCACCTGAGAAATCTAAAGGAACATTTGTCCGCAGTTTGGATTCTCTAACTTCCCTTTCCCAATAATAATATTCTCTTTCTCCTCTAAAGAATACTAAGAGAATGAGACAAACATCATTACCCTATGTACATGTATGATTACACAAATGGTGTGACTCTACTATGTGCACAACCAGAGAAACAACAGTTGTACTCCATTTGTGTACAATGAATCAAAATAAATTAATTTAAAAAATCAAGATAATCAATATTCTGAATTTTATGATAACTACCTCTTGCATGTGTGTACTGCTAAACCAAAATGCTTGATAATGAGAAGTCTCTGAAATATGACTTTATTGAGCCACTACAGATGATAGCCCAAGAAAGGACCAGGGTCTTGGGCAAGTTTCCACAACTACCAGCAGCAAGGCTAGAAAGCAGTTGGAAGGATATTGGTTAGAACCAAAACTGAGAATATTTTTATAACGAAAAGTTGGAAAAACCACTTGGAAAGTTTATATAAACAGGGAACTGAGGGTCGGCAGGGAGCGAATTTAAGTCAAAGTTTCAACACTCATTCTGAAATGTGAAAAAGATTTTTGTTGGGTTTGTCCACAGCTCTTAATGGATTAACTTCCCTTATCTCTTTCCTCCTCCATCCTCCTGTAATTAAATTTAGGGTATCTCAGAATTTTCCTTTTATCAGTGCCTTTCTTATTTTCTGAATATTTTAATTGCTTATATAAGCTTTCATAAACAATCTGGTTTAGGTTTGCGTGAAATTGTATTATACATAAAGGGAATTACAGTACTACATTCTTTTGTGATAAGCTGCTGTCATTCAAAATTATGCTTTTAGACTGACATATGTTTGTAAGTGGTTGTTCATTAATTTTTATTGCCCGATATTCCTTTTATTAATATAAAGCATTTTATTCTTTGTGCTACTCCCAGGCATTTGGGTTATTTTATACATGCTTTGACTTACGAATAATGATGATAACAATGCCTCCTGTGCATGTCTTCTGGTGCACATATGGATACATTTCTCTAGGGAATACACCTAGGAGAATAATTGCTGAATTGTAGTATGAGTCTACAGAATATAATGAAATTTTACTTCTAACTACCCAGAGTTAGAGCAAACACCACAAGTTAATGGTGTGGTCCCCAGTACGAGTATTACCACTTTAGACATGAGTCATAAATTCAGGTGTCCCCCATCCTTCCACATTTCTAATCAATGAGTATGAATTCAGAGGGATCCCTATGACCCTACTCAGGTTTGAAAATTTCCCAGAACAACTCAGAGAACTCAGGAAACTTCTATACTTGTACCTACAGTTTTATTAATTTATTCTAAGAAATATCTAGCAAGGTATGGGAGGTTTCCAAATGCAGAATTTCTGTACCTTCCTCTGGGTAGAATTGGGGTACACCACCTGCTAGGATACTGATGTTCACCAGCGAGAAAGCTCACCAATCTTTGGTGTCTAGGGTTCTTATGTGGGGTATTATCACGGAAACATGATTAATGTAACCATTGGCCATACATTTGATCTCAATCCCAAATTCTCCTCGCTTTGTAGAAGGTTGGCCTGGCTCAAAGCCCCAATCCAGCAATCTTGTGGTTGGTCTTTCAGGAGACCAGCACACATCCTAAATTGTCTAGTTTCCATAAACAGAGGCATAATTCAGGGGCCCATATGTACTAAAGGTACTCCAAACCCTTGAGAGATTCTGTGGACCTTAGAAGCTCTGCAGGAACTAAGAACAAAGAACAGTTCTGCATTATGCAACACCTTCTACACATTTTGTAAATAGTATGAAGCTGGTATTGAAAGTGATTAGCCAGCTGGGCAAGGTGGCTGGCACACTTCTATATTCCCAGCTACTCGGGAGGCTGAGGCAGGAGGATGGCAAATTCAAGCCAGTCTCAGCAATTTAGCAAAAATAAGCCTCAAAATTAAAAAAATAAAATGATTAAGTCATAAAAAGGGTTGAGGATGTGGCTAAATGGTAGACCATCCCTGGGTTCAATCCCCAGTACCGCAACAGCAATAGCAACAACAGCAACCAAACTACCAAATCACCCTCCCACAATCTGCTCAGGAGTCTCTGTCGTCAAACCTGGATTTTTATCTTTCTTTTTATTTTTTCCACTCATTTTTCACTCGGGTTAATTCATGGAGGTATCACACTGTGGTGTTAATTTATATTTTCCTATGAATGAAGTTGTGTTCTTGGCATCTTATATTTAAATGAAAGTTTTAGAATCAGCTTATCAAAATATATACTAATACCCACACAACATTTGGGATCTTCATGAAACTGGGAAAATCAGCAATCTGAGTTTATTATGTTATCCTGAAGAGAAAAATGGGATATTCCTCTATTTCTAATTTTTAAAAATCTTCACTGGAAATTTCCTTATTGGAAATTTTAGAAGTTTAGATTTCTCTTTCAACTTTTGTGAATGTTTTTAGCAAGAGGATTGGTCTAGATTGTCTAGTCTACCATTACTTATAACAAACTCCCAAATCTGGTTTTATAAAACTTTACTTCCAATATATATTTTATGCTTTTATTTTAACTTTTAATTTTTTTTGAAAAATTCTTGTTGTTAAATGAAAACAAATCTGAACATATAAAAGGAGAGTCTTTGTTCTGTTTAAAGTAAAACTATCATGCTGTACTCTGGTACATACCTGTAATCCTAGCTACTTCAGAAGCTGCGGCAGAATGATTACAAGTTCAAGGCCAGTTGGGTAATTTAGTGAGCTACTGTCTCAAATAAAATAATTTCTAAAAAAGGACAGGGGATGTAACTCAGTGGTAGAATGTATGCAAGTGCAAGGTCCTGGATTCAGTTCTCAGTAATGCAAAAATCAGAGTAAGACCATTGAAATAGAACATTTTGATAACAGAAATTTGTAAGTATCTCAAAATGAAACAGAAAAGATTTCTTTTATAGGTAAGGAGCTTCTATGGGCAAGTAAGCTGAACAAGGGAAAAGGAAGGGAGAGCCAGAAAGAGGTGCTAGAGTTAGCTGATTCTTAGAATAAACTGATGAAAGGACACAGTCTGTTTTATGGCTTGTTTAGTGTGGTACTAGGGAATGAATGAATCCAGAGCCCAGGCCTTGCATGTGCTCTATCATGGAACTACATCACTGGATTTTTTAAAAACTAAACTTCAAGATAAACTTTAATTAAACTTTTAGATAAACTTCTAGGGATGGCTTCAAATGTTTGATCCTCCTGTCTCTGCCTCCTGAGTAACTGGCAATGTACGTGCGCACCACCACACTTGACTTTCATTCCTTTTAGTGCTTGCTAGGTCTTGTCGGCAAGCAGAGCTCAGGCTCCTATGGTGGGTAGAAAATTCCTAGTAAGGTTTGTGTCAAGGAAAGAAGGAAATAAAAGGGCCGTTGTGAACCCATATTCACTTATCTTTTTAGTTTTTTTTTAATACAATTTTTATAACCATACTTTCCTATGGCATAGTAACTTACTGTAGATTGTAAACACTCAGAAGAAAGTTTTTCTTGAGGACAATTAAGAAAACAGGCTGGGTATAATGGAAGGCAAGAGGAGACAATGCCTCTATTGCAAAAAGGCATCTTGTGTCTTATGGGGACAATACATCTGAGTATAGGCAGAGTGGAAAACAGTGTGGGAGGCATAAAAAAAATAGATCAGTGGCCCCAGGGAGCAGCCTGAGAGCAAAGGGCCAGAACAAGGTACATTTCTTAACATTTGGATATACTCATTAAAAACAGCTGTGTATGTTTAAAAATATTATACTATCAGTAGACATCTAACCTATCAAGTCATCAAGCAAAGCAGTTGACATCATTGTTTCTGATATTTCCCAGCAACTGAAATATGCATAATAAGTGTGTTTTTTACATGTTTGATTAAAATATTATATTTTTAGCTAATGTTTTAGCTAAAAAATGTCAGCTTTTTGGCTGCTATGACTAAATGACCTGACTAGCACAAGTGTAGAGGAGGAAAAATTTATTTGGGGGCTCACATTTCATAAGTCTTAATCCATAGAAGGCTGGCTTTATTCCTCAGGGCTCGAGGTAAGGCTAAACATCATGGCAGAAGAGTGTGGCAGAGGGAAGCAGCTCACATCATCAGGAAACCGAGAGAGACTCCACTCTCTAGACACAAAATATTATACCCCCAATGAACTACACCCTCCAGCCACACCCTACCTGCCTCCAGCTACTACTTCAATTAATCCCATCAGGGATTATATCACTGATTAGGATAAGCTTCCCACAACCCAATCATTTCTCCTCTGAACCTTCTTGCATTATCTCACATGTGAGCTTTTGGGGGACACCTTACATTCAAACCATAACAGCTAACTTTATTTTTAACTGGTATTTAATAACATAAAAATTGTACATATTAATGGAGTAACACGAGATTTTGGTGCATGTGTACATTGTGTAATGTTAAAAGCAGGTTAAACATATCTATCTTCTCAAATATTTCTTTTCTTTATCATAAGAACTTCCAAAAGCTTTCCTTTAGCTTTTTGAAATGTAGAATGCATTATTGTTTTTGTGAAATAGCACATCTACGTTACTTACTCCTATTGCTGGAGAGCAAGGCCATCTACATAGCAAAAGTGACTGCAGAGAGTCCTCAGCAGTTCTTACAACCATGCCGGAAAGGTTTCATTGGAGTCACTGGGAGTAGCATGCATGAGTTTATTAGAAGGGGTAGGAAAAGGGAAATGAGGCAACTCTCAAGGAAGAGAAATTTTCTGTCACTGAGGAGAGTGGCAGCAAATCCCTCCTGATCTCCAATTTTATTGGCAGTTCTGAGAAAATTTCCAGAGTCTCAACCAGGACTCCTCTTAATTTCTGACTGACAGCAGGATTGCATCAGACTTTCAATTCCCTACTATGCATGATCTTACCTCAAGGAGAGGAGATTTTACTATTATAATGACATGTTAAAGATCCAAGGCAACTCTGAGTCACCTTGGCTCATGCTGACCAGTTCTAACTGGAACTTGTTCTTACAGATTTTATAGTTAAGGGGCTTTACTTCTAATTATCCTGTATCCCTAAATCCTGGAATCTGATCTGCATAAAGGTCACAAAAGCGCCCCTTCAGGTTAACTTGTTTGCTAATCTGCAATAAGGAGCCTTTTGTGTCTGCATTTCTCCTGCAGATAATAGGTGTTTACTAAAGAATGAAGCATATCATATTGACTTAAACCAGGACAGGGCCATTAACATAGACCATCTTTGTGTCTTTCTACAATATTAGAATTTATTGAATAGCAATACATTCAAAAACTACATCACTTTCATTGGTTTCAATTGGTCACTTGGTAGTCATAAGCTGGGCATTCACAGGTTCTTTTATTCCAACCTTAATTATTAAAATTTAAAATACTCATGTCACACATCACACTTTAAACAAGAAAGTGCTAAAGTGGCCACAGGATTCCCAGCGGCTAAACAGAAAGCAAAGGCAGACAGCAAATATAAACTATCAGGTAAGATTAAAAAATAATAAAAGAAAACCTGTTCAGGATGCAGAGCTGTCTGAGATCAAATTTATTCTAGGCTAAGGTCCAGGTGCCAGGCAGTTTCAAAATAGACCATGTCAAACTGGGAGATGGAGCTAAGCTAAAGCCTGGAATAGCAGAGGTTTGTCAGCTGTCAACAGGTTCTCAAGGCAGGTTCACTAGATAGTCTTATGAAATACTGGCATGTGAGACTGCAACCAGTATTAGGGTGCTCCTTCTTCTATGTGTCTCAGGTAAGGGGTTTGCTTCATTCAATGATGTGGTGTGTTTGATAAGCTCCTAGGTCTTATTTTTCTGATATGAGTTTGATATACACATGCATCCATGTACTTCTGATTTAATTTGTTAAGTTCACAGGTAGTTATTTTTATTAGCACAATTTATTTATCATTGTGTGCCTTATGATTGTGCTATGAAAATGATGCCTAGTTACTTGCTCTAAAAAGGTACGGAATCTTTTTATTTTGGCAAATGTACTCCACATAGACTAACTCTTGGCAAACTACTGTTTTAAAAAATGGAGTAACTAAAGATTAGGCAAAGTCTAAAAGCTGCTGTTTTATGCATTATGGAGTGACTCAGAGCAGGATATAGTCCACTCTCCCCAAAATATAGCAAAAACAAATGAAATAAGTCATGACAGTAAAATCAAATAGTGTCAAAATTCTCAAAGAAGGGTTATGTTCACCATTTGTGGTCAGACTTTTATTGTGAAGGGGGCTGCATTCAAACCATCTTTTCCCCCCACTTCATTTTGCCCACCATACCACCCTAATCCTTTGACTGAAGAGAAGCTCCACTGGGGTGCTTCTATGGTAAATAGCATTTACTGAGTCATCAACTAACACCAAGCATATGAGTTAACTTGCAGAAGAGTAATATGTCTGTTTGGAAAGAAAAATGCATGAGCTCAAGGTTCAGAGTGAGACTCCAGAGAAAACACAGAGACCCACCCATACTTCAGACTCACTGCCACCTTTTCTTCTCCCATAAAAACTCTTCCTACCCTGAGACCTGGAAGACAGAGCTCTAAAGAACTAGCATCTCTGTCTGTTCCAGGTCCAAATTTGAATAAACGGAATTCCTTCCTTTCAAATCTCATTTCCTAAATATTTGTACTGAGTGGTGCGTGGTCCAGACATTTGATTCAGGAAGCATTATGAAGATGATTTGAATTTTTTTTTTTTTTTTTTTCAGTGCTGGGGATTGAACCCAGGGCCTTAGTGCTTGCAAGGCAAGCACTACCAACTGAGCTATATCCCCAGCCCCAAGATGATATGAATTTTAAAAAATTGTTTTTCTTAGTAATTTTTGTTAGAATCATAATCTTATATGATGTTAATATGAAAATGCTTAAAGAAAATATGACTAAGAACAGATGAGTGCTTCTTTGTTGAATGAAAGTGTTTTAACCTATTTTGGGTATACGTGAGTATCTGAATTAGTCTAAAATACAAATTGCCTTGATAATTAAATTATTTGGCAATATATTCTCTGCCTCGTTTGTGATTGCACATATTCAAGGATTGTCCTTGACTCTGAAGAAGGGCCCAGTCACTGACCTAACCACTCCCCTCCCTTTTGTCCTGTTTTTATTCTGTTTGCCTTTTATCTCTTTTTCCTTCTGAGGCACTTTCTTCTGAAGTTGCCCTGGTTTCCAGGAACAGCAAGCCTGGTTGATAAGCATCTTTATGATAAAGAACCAAAAAACTAATCTCATGCAAGCTTTACAGAACAGATTACCCCATGATGAGACTGCCCCTAAGCAGACACAATTACTCCAGGTCCTATAATCTCAGGATGGGAACCAGTCACCTCCTCAAGTGATGATGGCCTTCTCAGTGCTTCACAGAATTAATCCTGATATAATGATCAACCAAACCATGGCCTGACCAGAATGATTTACTCTGCCAGTATGCAAGCTCTGAGACTTGCTTTTTCTACAAATTCTCAAAACTTCTATCAGCCACCTGAAGACAAATCTTTGGTCACTGTAACTCTGCATCTATTCTTGCTGGTGTGGTGTGGCCATTCTGATTAAATGTTATTCTTACCTTTAGACACACAGCCTCTGTCTTTGATTGACATATTGTGGTAGGTGACTGAGCCTCAACTGTTGGGACCAGGCTAGTGCTGAAGGACTGCAGTAATACTTCTGTGTATTTACTTAAGCACAAATTGTCCAACATGTAGCAATAATAGTGCTTTTTCTAAGACATGTATTAATCAGTTCTACTTTTTTTTACTGACATAATAAAAGACAGAAACATTCAAGAGAAAGCCATTTGCCAGTTAACAAACATGAATTTCATACTTTTTTATATGCAGTGAGAAGAAAAATTTTAAAGCCAAGTATTCACTTTCTAAAATATGACTAGCTAATTCTAATCATTAATGCTCTATGACTATAATTAATATATTTCTGATGATCAACAGGATTGTAGGAAACAGGAATACAGGAAGTAAGTCATGGTTTAATAATGGACTATTCCCACTGAGATTACATTTTTCAGTGCTCCTTTTCAAATAGACAGCTATTTTTCCTGGAGTTGCCTACAGATTCACTGCCAGTGAGTGAATAGAGAGCCTATGTGTGTAGCTCAGTAATTAACATTTCATCTTTAATTTCAGATGTCTGGAACAGAGGTCAAAGAGCCACTGTGTGTGAGGTCAGAGAGCTTTATGACAAAAGTTAGTCCAAAATAGATCTTGGTCAGAAATCTTATCATAAATTTTGAATGGCATTTTCCAACCGGAACACAGAGAATTCACATTGATTCACTTGTTGAGGCTTCTTTTGACTCATTCTCTGTCAGGAAGCTCTGGTATACACTGGGGCATGTTTGAAAGCCCCTTCATCTCTGCTACGATATATTATTTAGAAATGTCAAATCTGTTTTTCTGTTCTTGGAATCTAAATGATTCAGGATGAACTGCTTATATATACACAAAATCTCTCCTGAATAATTTTTTAAAAATTATTCATCATGTCCCTGCCAGTAAGAAAAAGGATTGTTTTTATGTATAGTGTCCTTATATTCTTTCTACCTTCTCTCAATTATATTCTCACAATTATGTTATTGCAGATTTGTTTTTTTCATTTGTTTGTTTTTTTGAGGTGCTGCAGATTGAACCCAGGGCCTTGTGCTTGCAAGGCAAGCACTGTACCAACTGAGCTATATCCCCAGCTCGTTATTGCAGGTTTTTACTCCAAAATTGCAATTAGAAAGAAAATGAAATGGCTTAATGAATAATATTATGAAAAACAGAATTAACTCAAAATATTTTTTATCTCAAAGGAAATTAATCTTTTATTTGTTTGTTTATTGTGCTACATTCCCAGCCCTTTCTGGCTTTTGTTTTTATTAGTGTATTTTAGTCCTGCAATAATGGTGTGGTTCATTTTGACATATTTATAAATGCACATTGCATGATTTGGTCCATTTCAGTTCCCAGTAATTCCCATTTCCCTCTCCCTCCCTCCCTTTGATCCCATTTCTTGACTCTACTGGTCTTCCTCCTATTTACTTACTTTTTTCAATATGTGCATTTTAGTTATATATAAAAGTGGAAACTGTTGAGATATTTATGCTTGCACGTACCATAATTTGGTAAATTTCATTCCAGGGTTCCTCCCCTTTCATTATCTACCACCTTGATCCCTTCCCTCCATTCTATTATTTTCCTTTCTATTTTCATGAGATCCCCCTTTCAATTCCTTATTTCTTTCTAGTTTATGCATATGATTGATATCATTTGACCCTTGACTTTCTGAGGCTGGTTTATTTCATTCAGTATAATGTACTCCAGTTTCATGCATTTGCCACCAATTGACATAATTTCATTCTACTTTATGGCTGAGTGAAACTCCCTTAAGTATATATACCATGTTTTATTTTCCTTTTCATCTGTTGACAAGTACCTAGGTTATTTCCAAAACTTGACTATTTTGAATTGTTTTGCTATAAACATTGGTTTACCCGAATCAGTACAGTATGCTATTTTAGTTTTTTTTGATAAGTACAAAGGAACAGGATCCATAGGTCATATGGGGTTTCATTCCTAGTCTTTGGAAGAACCTCCACACTCCCACCTTTTCCATTTTTTGAATTTTGAGATAGATTTTTGTAAGCTGTCTATGCTGACCTCCAACTTGAAGTCCTCCTGCATCATCCCCCTGAGTAACCAGTAGTAGACGTTCACCACCATGCCTGACTTTCATTTTTCTTTTCAGTCATTTTAAGAGTCCAAATTCATAATATATTGTTGGCTTATTAAGAAGGAGACAAATCTTCATTTGCTATATTTATTTGACCTTTGGGTTCTCTCCATTGATGTTACTCATCTCTTATAAGACTTTGAGATTTTGTTATATTTAAGATCAATTTATTTGCTCTAAAAATGCACCAGAATTCTAGATACCTCAGTATCTTCATGAAAAGACTATGCATTAATTTCATAATTATCCTCTCCAGTGTCTAACTATTATTGTTATATAAGTATAATATCTATAAATATTTATATAATCTTATACAAATATATAACTTCCTAACTCAGAAATTTAACAAATCCTTATAATAAACAGGAGACAGTGTGTTTTACATTAAGACTAATGCATTATCACCAGAGACCTCTGTTCTAAATAGTGATATCACACTTAATCCTGGATAATAGGAATTGCTCTCATAGCTCACTACTTCAAGTGGTCCCTGAATATCCAATACACAAAACACACTTGCATATAGCCTGAGTTAAGGTACCTTTGGGAGACCTTGTTTCAGCAGCAGGTGCACTTTGATTGGAGAATATAACACATAATAAATATAAAGATAGAACTGAGGAAAATTAAATTGAACAAGAAACCGCATAAGAAATCATTACTTAAATTTTTGAAAACTGAATAACAAAGAAAGTGGCCAAGTTAAAATACACACACACACACACACACAAAATTACTACAAATGGAAAATAAAAAATAATGAAAAATTCAGCAAACATAAGTTAGAACTGATACAATAATTGACACGATATTCATAAAAATAATTTTTCAGCATTTAGACAAGAACACATTTATAGAAAATAATTTATAGAAATTTTACAGAAATAGACATCATAAAACTTCCTAATCTAAGTACAGGTAACCGAAATTTGATTCTGCAATGACCAAATGGGTTAAATATCTATAAAATTCAATTCATCAATAAAAAATTAAGAACAGATGATCACAACATATATGAAGAATAAAAAGGTTTGTAAATTTAAATAGAAATGAAATGAAACAAATATCACAACTGAAACTTAAAAAAATGAATCTAATTAGATGTAGCAAAGTATACTTCTTACAGAAGCTATTTTGAGCAACTCACACTTATTATATATGCTTTTGATATGCCAGTACTAAGAAAAAATAACTGGAAATATTCTTTTTCTAACACATTATCAAAAATTTTTTGGACTTTTTTTCAAAGTTCTACTTTTTTATTTTGGTTTAATATTGTTGAGGCAATTTTATAACTGTCACATTAATATGGTTAGTAAAGATAATGCTCTACAAAACTTTGACCCAAAACTTCAGAGCATTTTTGTGTTTTGCATCTCATATAGTTGGAGTGTGTTACTGAGAGACATGGTTAGAATAATATAAATAACAATGATATTCTTTGGAATCCAAAAATTATAAAAAATATTTTGTAACACAATTTCTGTAACCAAATTGTTTTCAGAGAAATTAGTCCACCAAAATTTAATCTCAAAAATGTATTTCATCTTACTCTTCCTCCCACTATGGTTCATCTTGATATCATTCCTTGGGTTGTTGACAAGTCATTGTGAATCATATAATTTTATATATGTCTAATAGGTCAAGTTGGTCACTAGACTTTTCTATATTGCTTATGATTATTTTGCCTGTTTCTGAGATTAGGATGTTAAAATCTTCAGCAATGGTTTATTATTTATTATTTTGGGGCTGAAACTCATACTAAAGATATTAATTCTTAATTGTTCAGACTACTTAAGGTTAATTTTGTACTAACTCACACTTCACAACCAACATTCACCACTTCTTATTCCACTCTTCTCATTTCTCACTTCAAACAGTTGGTAGAAACCTACAACAGTATGATTTTAATTGAATTTTTAATTATCTGGTTCCCATACTTTGTGTTATTATTATTAAATCTGTTACCTGTATTAAACATTTACTTCAATTCATTTCTTGAAAACTACATACTAATGGCTCATATGAAAAGATGCTTAACATCTTGAGTCATTAGGGAAATGCAAATAAAAATCACACAGGGATTCTCCGACATGTGTACTAGATTCTTACAATTTAAAAAATGAAAAACAATGTTGGATACTATATGGAGAAAATAGAATCTCCTTGCATCATCAATGGGAGTACAAAAATGGTTTCATCATGGTGCAGAAAAGCAGTTACTCAAAAAGCTAAATGTGTCATTACTTACCACATGATCCATCAAATAGTTAATTAGAATCAGGGACCCAAAACAGTTATTTCTATACCAATATTCATTGTACCATTATTCCAGTAGTCCAAAATGTGGGAAAACAAGATTCAAGTGTTCTTTAACAGATGAATGAACAAACAGAATGTAGAATACACATGAATGAAGTATTATTTGACTGTAAAATGGAATAATGTTCTAATAATGCATGCTATAACATTGATGAACCATGAAAACATTATGCTAAATGAATATACCACAGGAAAAATGTATGATTCCACTTACATGAAACATTCAGAATAGGTAAGTTCATGTAAGCAGACAGTTAATCAGCCTTTGCTAGGCCTGTGGGGAGGAGTAAAGAAGAATTAATGCTTTACAGTTGCAAAAGTACCCCTTTTGGGGTAGTGAAAAATGGTAAAAATAGACAGTGGTGACTATGCACAACACTGGAGATTAAAGAAAATGAAAAAGAAACAAAAAAAATGACAACAATATTTAGTATATTATTCTGTTTTTCTTTAACCAGATATTTTCCCTTAAGAAAATTATGAAATTAACGAATTGGTCTTTTTATGCAATGTTTACCTTTTATGAATATTTTTATGCTTTCTTCTACATTCGAGTTTCCACTTGGTATCCTTACCTTTGAGTTCAAAAAATATTGTTTACCTTTCCTTGTATGACAATCCACTGAAAATAAATTTTCTCAGCTTTAGTTTGTCAAAAAAAAGGTAATTTTTGATCACCATTCTGGAATTTTAAGTAGACAGGCTTTTATTTTGTTTTGTTCTGTTTTCAATGTTTTTAGGTTTCCCTCACGTCTGATGAGAAATCAGAAACTTATGTTTGTATTTCTCTATGTAAAAAATACATATATGCACACATGTGCATACACACACACACATACACACACACACACACACACACACACACACATTTTCAAAATGGCTAACTGAAGATTTTCCATTTATCTTTGATTTCCAGGAATGCTAGCTACCATGATTGGTTATGTGTGAATATTTTTGTATTTTTTCTTTCTTTCTTTATTTTATTTTGAGATATGGTGTCCCTAAATTGCCCAGGCTGTCCTTAAACTTGTGATCCTCTTGCCTCGACCTCCTGAGTAGCTAGAATTACAGGTGTGCACCACTATGTGCCTGGCAATTGCCAAACCATTTCTGAAATATTTTCTCTCCATATTTTTATAATACCTATATTTTTTTCTGAATCTTCAGTTGAAGAGCTTCTCTGGCTGTCTGTGTCACACAAGGAGGAGCAAAATTGATTCAATGCAGTTAGTTGGGTTCAAAATTGGCTACCCAGTGTTGACAAACGATAGTGGAAAAATCAGCCCTATCATTACTTTGCTACCTTCTAGGCCATTTAAGCAGCTAAATATTTACATCCTAGTGGTAATTCTAGCCCCACTTATTAGTGCCAACATAGATTGGGTATTCTTCTTTCACTACTACCACAGCAATATCATATCCTGAGGAGCAGTACAGGAATAACTTGAATTCAAGTTACTTAGGGTTCTCTGAAATTCTTTGTTTAGATTCTTAATAAAAGTATAATATGAATATATTCTATGAGTATGCTTTCAAGTTTTTGTATCACAAGATAGAAAATGTTTGTAAAAAGAGACTAAACTTGAAGCTACATCAGCATGCAGAAATGAGAAGAACTATCTACATATCCAGTTAAGATTCCAAGGCTGGAAACTCATGCTTTGAGAAAACTAATCTTTGTGGAACACTATAAATAAAAACAGGTTATGATAGATGGAATCAATAGAATCTTTCTTCTCCTTTTCTTCCTGTGTTCAATCTGTCCCAAGTTCTCTACTTTGTCCTTTAAAATATATCTAAAATTTACATCTTGTCTCCTTTTCATTATTCATCCTCCTCGACAATAATCTTCTACTTTTTAATTTGAGGCAGAATGTGCATAAAGATTCACAAATTTAATTGTTCTAGTAGATTTTCACAAAGCATGTTCCATTTCTATTTTTTAATTTTGAGTCAGGTTCTCACTAAGTTTTGAGGCTGACCTTGAACTTGAGATCTTCCTGCCTCAGCCTCCAGAGTTGCTGGGATTAGAGGTATGGGCCACCATGCATAGATATATTTCTTTGCTACTATGTTACTTATGACTCTTTTGGTTTGATTTTTGTTTTATTTATCTGGATTAAAGTAAGAGTGCTTCTCTATCAATCTCAGTTTTCCATGTACCTTCATTCATCATTTCACTGGCTGTTAAATGTTTTCCTATGATATCTCAAGTTCCCACAGTGCAAAGAGTGTTATTAATATACCAGGGGAAAAAAGCACATTTCTTTGCTTACTGTGGACTTACATATGCATCTAGATTTTACCATGTGCACTTAATTACTTGCTTGCCCGTACATGTTTTTTCAAAGTGTGTGGGAAATTCTGTAAATATTACATATATCCATAAGCATCAGTCATGCTTTCACATGGCAACTTTTGCAACATTTACTGGGTAAAGCTAACCTTAGAAAACTAAGTAAATCACAAAATGTAAATAAATAACACCCTAGAAATCATACCATAAGGGACCATTATCTCCTTAGAAAATTTTTTTCAAAATTGATTATCAAAATTGGTTTGTTTTGTTTTTAAAGGAGATATAAAGATATGTAATGTATGTTTAAATACAATATTTAAAACTCTGCCTTTCTTCTCCTTATTTCAATTACTTTTGGTAAAGTTAAACTTCTGTGCTTTTTGTTTTCTACCAAAACACTGAGTAGTGTCCTTCTCATTTCTGTTACTCATTTCTCCTTGGAAGTGATCATGTTTGTTTCCTACCATTTGTTCTACCTTCTGTCATAGTTTATTTAGAAACAATTTCTTTTGATCTGAGAAAACTGAAATCCACACCAGTAGTTTGTAACATCCAAGGTCTTCTGTTTTTCCTTCACTTTCCTCCTCCTCCTCCTCCTGCTCCTCTTCTCCCCCTTTTCCTTTCCCTTGTCCTTGTCATTCTTTTTCTTTATAAAATCACACATGCCAATCTCCAAGTTAATTCATCTCAATTTTTAAGAGCTAGCAAATTGAATTTTTAATGATATTACTACTTGGTTTGGTGTGGTATTATTATAACTTTAATTATTATAAATCATATGATTCTGTTACTTATTTAAAATAACTGCCTTACATATTCTATTCTGTCTTAACCTACATCACCCACAGAAGCTCACTGTTAAAAAACAGTAGTTTGAATCAGAAAAAAAAATGTTTTGGTTGTTATTTGATAGTGGCTTATATGTTAAGTATTTCACTATCACTCATCTTAGGGATAAACTCAATAATTAGCCATCCCTAAGGACTCCACATTTATATTTCTTTTTGAAAATTGATATTTATTTTTCAAAGAAGCTGGTACGTATTTTTAGAAGACTATATATTCAAAGAAAATTGTAAGCAAATGGCAATGTTGCAATTGACATTTTGCCTCTGATTTATTTTTTAGAACAGTAAGATAATTTAGGTAATGCTGAATTGTTCTTATGCATTAGAATTATCTTGGGAATATTTCTTCCACCAAAATACTCATTCTCAGGCTCTCCCTAATGTTACCAAAAAAATTGCTTTTCTCAGCTACATCCTAGATAGTGTTTTAAATATTTATGACCTTAATTTCATAGGATGGTAATCTTTATAGATTGGAATCAGTTGCTGGAATATTTTCCTAAGTATTTTAAAATATTATTTACCTTGGTTTATTTTTGATTGATGAATATTGATGTGAGTAAAAGCAATTTTATAACCTTGGCTTCTAAATAGTTTCACTCTCTGGAAACATTAATTTTGTTAGTGACCTTCAACAATTTTTTGGTATTCTGAGCTCAGAACACTTGATGATTTCTATTCTCTTCTTATCTTTTATGTTCAAATAGTCACTAAGTTCTGCAAAGTGTTGTTTCAAAATATCTCCTCAGTATTTTTTTGTTTTGTATTTCATCATTCAAAACTGATAAAAAAAGATTCTCAATTTCTATCACTCATGTTTACCCTAACTTTCAAAAATACTGCCTGCTTTTTCAAAGTCCACCTATTTTAATCTACTTCCTGAACACTTCTGAATCACACATAAGTGTTTCTTTCACATACTTTGCTTATTTTTCCCTGAATTCTACTCTCAAAGTCTTAATTTTACTGACTACAGTCACAATTATGTTGTATGCAATTCACAATTGTCCAAATTAAGAAGAGCAGTGATATCTCCCTTGAAAAGAAAGATTTATGAGGGTAGTTCCATTTCCTTATTGTTTTTTTAATTACATAAAACTTTTAGCCTACTTCTTATTAGAACTGGGTGGAAATTCAATTTTAGTCCCCACAGAAGTGGTGGTAGAAGGTATGATAAAATTCTTCCTCTATAGTGCTTCATGAAAGGCTAAGATTGCACATTCTCCAAAATATGGAAATCACTCTAAAGTCATCCCTTCATAATATCCTCTGATATCTTCTTGACCAAGTTCTTGAACTCTGTAAAGCTTCTGCTCAGTGTCATTCCTAGAAAATAAGCGTGACAGGAGAGGCTGAGATGCCATCTCCCTGACTAAGGACCCCAGAGTGCCATCCCTTCTGAGGTTCCTCATTTCTAAGACGTCACTGTACCTCAGTTAGTGTGCTTGTTCCTTAATGACCACTTTTCAATGTGCTTTGTTAATCTCTGAGGAAATTATCTCTGTCTTTTCTCTTTTTGTCTCAAATATTCCCTTTTGTCTCTCTCTCTCTTTTTTTTTTTTTTTTTGGTTCACTTAGCTTAATATATTCAATGACAATAATTTTCCACTAAGACTGAAGGAAACAGGTTTCAAGTAATTTCTGGTTCTGAAAATAAGCATCAGAAACCCTAGTTATATGCTCGGTTAGGGGAAGGGAATTATGAAGAAGAATTTCTGTTCCTGTGAATACCATGCTATTAAGTAACTTGAGTTCTTTTACATCTACTACATAGATGCTTTTAAATTTTTCTAGGGTAATTATAGAGTTACCATTAGTTTAGGGCTAATTTAGTCCTGCTATTCAGTAAAACCCCTTTGAGGAGTCTACCAAACAGTCCATGTGATTTCTCCACTCTGGCTGATGACAACACAAACTGATCCTACATCTTCATGAAGCTAGGAATTGTTTAGTTTACTGAATTTTAGCCTCTTGCAATTTTTTTTCCTATTCATATCCGGACCGGTTTTCAGTCAAACATTTGTGATCCCTCTTTGTAGATCTCTGAAACTTTATATGCACATTGCTCTCCTCCTCCCTGATATTCTGCCCCACGTGTTCTTGCCATCTGGACCTCCACAATTTCTTATTTTCAGCCTTTAACTTAGTGAGATCCTTGGCTTGTCTTTGAGTTTCCCTTCATGCAGCTGAAGTATGAAAACTGCCTTTATCCTGTAAGTTTGAAAATTATAGAACTTATCCCACCATGATTTTGTTTTGGTTTTATAGTTTTCTTTGTTTTGTTTTAAAATATATAGGATCATAGCCCAGTTGGTGCCTGTTTTGATATATCTAAAAATAAAGTTTCATGTATATGTTTAATGTATTAATTAGCAATGCTTCTAATAGAATATACCAAAATGAGCTTTCAATGGCTCATTCAAGTAAAGCAGAAACAAGACAGATATCTCTATGGCTGGTTTTCTCATTTCAAAGAATAAAATCTTAACCTAAAGGGTACTATAATATTTCTTCTTTTAAAGTCAAGAAATGTGGTTATGTTTGTCTAATCCAGTCTTGTGACATGTACCGTTACCTGATTTTAGGGGGATAGAGTTGGGAGTAGTAAACAATTAGCTGTCTGAATTTGGACAAGTGTAGTAAGCATGGGTCGTGTTAGGTAAGAGAAAGGGGAGAAAATGGCAGCCAGTGCTTAATGACTTACAGCGCAGTGTCCAGATTCTTTAAAGAAAATTATGTGAGAGCAAAAACCATTTTGACATTCTCTTCTTCTACTATTGAAAATACATTCTGAAAAATAAATAAATAAATAAATAAATAAATAAATTGGAGTTTGTTATACTTTTCTTTGAAATTGTAATCTTGAAATTCTTGTTAAACTCAAGGGAATAAAGCTAATTAGAATGTAAAATGGAAATGTATGTGATTAGTTACTACATATATCTTACAAATGGTAAAAGGTATGATCCTTTTCTTCTGGTCTATATAAAAATTGTAGTTTATTGATAAATATACTAAGAAAACCCTAAAGTCATTATTTAAATATATGAGTCTTCTATATAGTTATTTTAGATACAATCAATCATAAAAAGTAGCTATCATACAACAAAAATGAATAGTTAGATTTGGTTTTCTCCTAGTTTTCAATATCCCCTTGACTTACAATTTGTGCAAATTAAAATTTTGTTCAGAGACTTGGGAGGCTGAGGCCAGAAGATTGCAAGTTCAAGATCAGCATCAAGAACTGAATGAACCAGTCAGAGTGGTGCATGCCTGTAATGCCAGTGGCACAGGAGGCTGAGACAGGAGGATCTCAAGCTCAAAGCCAGTCTTAGCAATGGCAAGGCACTAAGCAACTCAGGGAAATCCTGTCTCAATAAAATACAAAATAGCCCTGGGGATGTGGCTCAGTGGTTGAGTGCCCCTTAGTTCAATCCCTGGTACCCTGCCCCTGCAAAAAGAGAACTGAGCGAAGTCTCAAGCAATCTAGTGAGAACCTGCCTCAAAATGAATAGTTAAAAAAGGTTGGGAATGTAGCTGGTGGTAAAGCGTCACTGGGTGAAATCCCCAGTACAAAAAAAAAAAAAAAATATGTGTTATTGTAACAGTATGTGGATCAACAACAGTGTTTAAATGTAAATACAAAGTTTTGGAAAACTGTCAGAACAAACATATATTAAGAATCTTATGTTCTTACTGTAAGCAAACTAACCATGACTTTCTTTAATTTTGTTTCAAATCTAAATACATTCAAGCTACATACACAAACTACATGCAAGAAAATTTTATGTAAAGTTAACATATATATATCATATTAAAGAGACTTCTGCAATAAATAAATAGAAAACATTATTGGTGATTGTCTTTTCATTGGCTTTATGTGATGTTTAATTCAAGGACATGAGGATATTTTATTTCATATTAACAGGATAGTAAAAAGATAATAATATATGCCACAAAATTTTTTTTGTGAATAAACTTGACTTAAATTAGGGAGTATAATAAATATAAAATTCAGCATGAAAGCAAAGCAGATAGGATTTATGACTGGCTTTTCTATATATAAGAATAAATTGGCCTGTTCCAACTGTACAGAATATCTTTCATATAAATGATATAAGAGTAAGTAAGTAATGGCTTTCTAGATAACTTATGCTTTGTATTGCAAATAGCTTATATTTATAGTGATTATGTATCAAGAGAAATGAAACAGTGCATTCATGTTTTGTAAATGTATGCAATTTATTAGTTTGAGCATGAATTCAATTTATTTGTCATATCGACTTACCAGAGTATGCTTGCCTTATGCAAAGACTTTATTAATCTGGAAAAGAAGCAGAGCAGCTGTATTTCTCAATATTTAAGTTTGGTTTTAAAATCAGTTCTGATTACTTGGGACCAACACTGAAATATAAAGCCATCTTATATCAAATATTTATTTGTGTAAAATAAATCAGAATTTTTCTGTGAAAAATGTTAGTATGCTGCTGTAACCTATGTAAAATGCTTATCAGTATCTAATTACTATTAACATGCTATGCTTCTTTTCCTACTTTACTTTCTCCTGGTATATGTGAGTCTATTAATATTTTTTAAAAGCCATTTTAAAATGTAACTTCTTTAAAGAGGGACTACATCAAAAAATGTCACAAAATCTTCAATGTCCATGCTTATTAAATTAAAATAATAGTTTGAAGGATTTAATTATTTTTTACCCTGTAGATTACAAATGAAATTGATCATGAATCATTTAAATTATAACTATGAATATTATCTTTTAATTAATGCTCTGGAAATTAGTTTATAAAGAGTATTTTGTTTAAAATAATCTCTTAAAGTCAATCAATGGAGTGTGAGAGGACTGAATAATGAGGAAAAATATATTCAATATGATTAAAAATAAGCTTTTGATTCAATTATGGATACTAATTGTAGATAACGAACCTGCATCTGCATTACAAGTTGTATTGAAACATTTTGCTTCTGGTTTGGCTGAGTCACTTCTATCAAAACAACCTTCCTGAAGGGAGCAATTATACATTTGGGGACAGAGGGCCTATTTGAAGCAACTAGAGACAGAAAAGAAAAGAAAAAGAAAAGCAGAAAGAAGCTAGAAGGTAGTTAATTCTTAGATGAAGAGAATGGGACTGTACGTGTCTCTCACTTTTTATGGCTTTCAGACTGACAGCAGACCCAAGTGTGTGACAATAAGGAAAGCATGACCCATTTTAAGATCAAACACAATCAACGAAGGCTGACTTTTAGGTAACTTAGCTGTTAGAAAGACTGGCAAGTATTTTAAAACAGCTACTCTATTTTAAATTTCATAAAGGGAAAATGCCTATAATAAAGGAAAATATGGGAAATCTAAGCAAAGGATTAAAACTTGGAAATTCTAGAACAAAAATAATATCTGAAGTATTGGCTAAATCAGAAAACGAAAATCCCAGATTCATCAAAATATAGAAAAATAGTGTTGCTCTTTTTTGAAATACTGAAGACAGTTTACATGGTCCCAGTTAACATTCGTTTATTTCATAAATATCCTAAAACTTCCTTAGGAAATAATAATATAGTTGACGTAAAAATATTTATTAAGTTCCCCTTCTGCTCTTTGGATTATGAAAGGCAAACCCCCAGTATGTTTCTGCTTACCAATTCTACCAAGCACAGACTGGGCTTGTGATTGAACAAAGTAAGTCCATGCACCAAATAACTCAGTCAAGTTATTAAATCATCTGAGGAAATTTTTTGAACAAGTATTTCGTCCATCATTTGCTGGCTGCCTTTTCCAGACAGTAGTTCTTCTTATGGATTCTCATTTTGGTACTCAATCTAACAAAATAAACACTTACATAACAAAGTAAAATAAAGCCAGGGTCTGTGGCACATGCCTATAATCCCAGTGACTCTGGAGGCTGAGACAGGAGCACTGCAATTTCAAGGCCAGCCTCAGTAATTTATTGAGTCTCTAAGCAACTTAGCAAAATCCTGTTTCAAAAAAAAAAAATTAAAAAGAGCTGAGGATGTGGCTTAGTGGTAAATCTCCCCTGCTTTTAATCCCCAGTACAAAGCAGCAATAATACAAATAATGAACAACAAAGTGTTGGAGAGAAATCCCAGGTCTTACAAAGGCATACCACCAAGTATATCCAAAGGTCATGGTATCAAAATGAACATCTGCACATATCGGTAAGTGGGAAATTATCTTCATTATCTAACTTATGATATCACAAAAAATTGATAGTGGGTTGAAATGCTGTTTGTCATAAGGGTTTGACCTGTCAAGGTTATTATGGTAATGAGATTGGCATTGTAAAACTGAAAAATGGTAGTAGTGTTATTTCTTTGGGTTGATTTTCAAGCAAACTTGTGTCACAAGGCAAATGGAACGTTCTAAAATTCAGTTGAGCAAACTGACCTTTGCCTCCAATACTTCTCCAATGACCACAAGCAATAACTAGGGCTGTGGTGGATAATGTGTTATGGGCAAAGATCATATAAACCTCCCAAGTCAAAAATGTATAAGCCTCAGCTAATATCAAAGAGGCAGTGTCTATTTTAACATCTGCTCTGGATCACAAGAAGTTGAAGGGCTAAGTATTGAAAATTAATCCTGTATTCTTAACATTTTTAAGTTAAGTACTGAATATGCAGAAAATGAAAGATGTAAACCTCCAAAAGGATGCCACAATCTGCTTCTTAAATCATCTTCATTCCTGTGTTTTCAGTACATTTTTTTCTAACAAGGAAGATCAGATGATTTTAAAATATGACACCACATATCTGATATTTTTCTCCATGAAGAAGTTGGGTCTACATCTATTTCCTTGGCACAGATTGGGCTTGTGACTGAACAATAAAGTTATTTGAATGCTACTCTTCTGACATAAAAGATTTCTATCTGATTCTCTAGGATGCTAAAGAAGCTATATATTAACCCACGGAGACACTACTGTTTTAATATCATATTTGTTGTTAGTTCTTACCATAATATAGTTACACCTGTGTTTCCCATAAAATTTATCTACTCATCAGTTACAGAATTAATTGGAACCTAGTCTGGCAGGAAACGCCTTTATAATATTAATTTAAGCCTGGCTCTGGCTATGTATTTATATGGGATAAGAATCATTGCTATGGATGCCAAGGTCAGGAAACTTTTCTGTATCTAGTTCATCTGCTTGGGTGATGCAGACACATCCTTATTCACAGCATTGGATCGTGATCAACTTTCCCTACCTTACTCCAGCAAACTTCATTGTGCTATACTTTGGCTTACTTCTTGACTTATGTTTCCATTTTTTATCTCGAATATTTTCTTTCCTTTTTCCTCTCAACCCCCCCCACCACTGTGGTGTAACTTACTACAAAAAACGTTTCATATCGAATGTGTAATTCAATGAGTTCACTTAAAATGAGCATTACAATTAAAATAAAAGGATATTTCTATCACCCCAAAAGTTTCCTGATGCTTTCTTTGTTGTTCACTTCCCTTGTGGTGGAACCAGGCAACAATGGATCTATTTTTTAATCACCATAGTTACTTTTGAGAATTTTATATACATGGAATCACATATGCTCTTTTGTACCTGTGTTATTCACTTTGCATTATGATTTCATATACATATCACTGAATACTTTGTTCAGTTTTATTGTTAAGTGACATGTCATTATGATAGGGAAGACAACAGATTTTATAGATCTTACAGCCAATTGGTAGCAGCCATGTAGTTTTAAAAAATTTTTTTTAAATTTTTACAAAATGCATGTGATTCATTGTATACAAATTGGGTACAACTTTTCATTTCTATGGTTGTGCACAATGTAGACTCATACCACTCATGTAATCATACATGTACATAGGGTAATGATGTCTGTCTCATTCCACCATTTTTCATACCCCCACACCCTCCTCCCCCTCATTTCCTTCTTTGTAATCTAAAGTTCCTTCATTCTATTCTCACCCCCTGAACCCCAACCCGATTATATATCATCATCCACTTATCAGAGAAAGCATTTGGCTTTTGTTTTTTCAGGACTGGTTTATTTCACTTAGCAAGATAATCTCCAATTCCATCCATTTATCTGAAAATGCCATAATATTATTCTTATTTATGGCTGAGTAGTATTCCATTGTGTATATATACCACAGTTTCTTTATCCATTCATCTATTGAAGGGCATCTAGGTTGGTTCCACAATCTGGCTATTGTGAATTGAGCTGCCGTAAACATTGATGTGGCTGCATTACTGTAGTATGCTAATTTTAAGTCCTTTGGGTATAAACTGAGGAATGGGATAACTAGGTGGAAAGGTGGGTCCATTCCAAGTTTTCTGAGGAATCTCCACACTGCTTTCCATAGAGAAAGCAATCATGAATCTCATCTGGAAAAATAAGAGATCTTGAATAGCCAAAACAATCCTGAGCAGAAAGAGTGAAGCAGGAGGTATCACAATACCAGACCTTAAAATATACAGAGACATAGTAAGAAAAGTGGCATGGTACTGGCACCAAAATAGACAGGCAGACCAATGGTACAGAATAGAAGACACAAAAACGAACCCACAAAAATACAGTTACCCCCCACTAGACAAAGGAGTCAAACACATACAATGGAGAAAAGATAGCCTATTCAACAAATGGTGCTGGGAGAACTATAAATCCATATGTAGTAAAATGAAATTAAACATCTGTCTCTCACTCTACATAAAACTCAACTCAAAATGGATCAAGGACTTAGGAATTAGACCAGAGACCCTGCACCAAATAGAAGACAAAGTAGACCTGAATCTTCATCATATTGGCTTAGGATCAGACTTCCTTAACAAGAAATCAAATCAAGAATCAATAAGTGGGTTAGATTCTAACTAAAAAGCTTTTTCTCAGCAAAGGATCCAATCAATAATGTGAAAAGAGAGCCTACAGAGTGGAAGAAAACCTTTTCCACACATTTCAGATAGAGCACTAATCTACAAAATTTATGAAGAACTTACAAAACTTTACATCAAAAATACAAAGAACCCAATCAATAAATGAACCAAGAGACTGGACAGACACTTTACAGATGACATACAGGCAATTAATAAATATATGAAAAAGTGTTCAACATCTCTAGTAATTAGAGAAATGCAAATTAAAACAACCCTAAGATTTCATCTTACTCCAATTAGAATGGCTCTTATCAAGAACACAAGCAATAATAGATGTTGGCATGGCTGCGGGGAAAAAGGCACACTTATACATTGCTAGTGGAGTTGCAAATTGGTGGATCCATGTAGTATTTGCATTGAGAAGTCTACTTTTCAAAGTTTTTTTTTAGATTGGAAAAATTATGTGTATTTACTGTGTACAACACATTATTTTCAAGTATGTGTGTATATACATATATATACAGTATATATGTGGAATATATATACTGTATATATGTATGGGATATATATATATATACACACATACAGTAGAATGATTAGTTCCACTCTCAGGAGTTTTTGAAAATTGTTAGCTATTGTTACCCATTTCATACAACAGATATCCTAAACTCTTTTGTTTGCTTGCTTTGCAGTAGTGGGACTTGAGCCCAGGGTCACTCTACCACTGAGCTACATTGCCAGTCCTTTTTATTTGTTTATTTTTTTAAATCTTGAGACAGAGACTTGCTAAATTGCTCAGGCTGGACTTGAACTTGAAACACAGAAATACACTGGAATTACAGGCATATGCCACTGTGCCTCACTGGATGCCCTACACTTATTCTTCCTATCTAACTAAATGTTTTTATCTTTTGCCTAATATTTCCTCCACACCACATCCCCAACCATCCCCATCCCTGGTAACCTCTATTTTACACTCTACCTCCAAGAGATCAGTTGTTTTGGCTCCACATATAAGTGATACCCTATGTATTTGTCTTTATGGATCTGGCTTATTACACCTACTATAGTGCCCTTCTAGTTCATCCATGTTGTTGTGAACAACAGGATTTCTTTCTTTTGTATGGCTGAATAGTATTGCAGTGTGTGTGTGTGTATCACATTTTCTTTAGTAGTGGTTCATTTTTTTTTTTTTTTTGCGTTCATGCATTTACACAGGGCAATGGTATCTGTCATACACTCTGTTATTAATTTTACCCCCCATCCGCCCCCACCCCTCCCTTCCCTCTATGCTAGCTACCTTTCCTCCATTCTTGCCATCTTTCCCCCCCACATTATGCATCATCATTCATTTATCAGAGAGACCATTCGGCTTTTGGATTTATGTGATTGGCTGATCTCACTTAGCATAACAGTTTCCAACATCATCCATTTACCTACAAATGTCATAATTTTATTCTTCCTTATAGCTGAGTAATATTCCATTGTGTATATATACCACAGTTTCTTTATCCATTCATCCACTGAAGGGCATCTAGGTTGATTCCATAATCTAGCTATTGTGAATTGAGCAGCTATGAACATTGATGTGGCTGCATCACTGAGGCAATCTGTACAAAACTCAACTCAAAGTGGATCAAGGACCTAGAAATCAGGCCAGAGACTCTGCACCGAATAGAAGAGAAAATAGGTCCAAATCTTCATCATGTTGGCCTAGGACCAGATTTCCTTAACATGACTCCCAAAGCGCAAGAAATAAAAGCACGAATCAATGATTGGGATAGAGTCAAACTAAAAAGCTTCTTCTCAGCAAAGGAAACAATCAGCAATGTGAAGAGAGAGCCTTCAGAGTGGGAGGAAAATCTTTGCCACACACACTTCGGACAGAGCACTAATCTCCAGAATCTACCAAGTACTCAAAAATCTTTAGTGGTTCATTTTTAATCTGGCTACCCCAAATTTAGATGAACGCATCTAAGTGAATCATGCTTAATCTTATTTTAGCTACAAAGAAGAAAAATCAGGATATATGAGGATTTACTACATAGTAGATCATCAATTAGGAAGATCGTAGCTTTCAATAGAGAAATCATTTTAAGTATGAGCAATCAAGAGGAACTATCTGACAGATAAATATATAGAGAGTAAGAAAATCTAAGAATAAAATTGGAGAAAGTTTTGAAGTCTCACTATAATACCAATGTTCTTAAACAACAATGAGAATTAATTGTCATCAGTCTTCATTATGATAACAAATAAATCATTCAAACTTTGGGATCTTTTTCTGTAAGCTTATATTAACCTCTCAAGTTAGTGCCATATATATCCTATAATTTTGAACTTATACAATTATACTATTTAATGTTATTATTTTTAAGGCATTATTATACAATTTCAGAATCTTATGCAGAAAAGATTTTATACAGTACATAGTCTCTCAAAATATGTGTTGCAATCATGTATACATTTTCCTTATCAATGAGAATAATTTGAGCTTTTTGTTGGAATACGTATTCATTAGACTCTAGAACTGCTGTAGCATGACAATATTTTCTGTTCTTAGGTAACAGTTTTTAAGGAATATCTATAGCAATGAGTGTTTTATTTGTTTTTTTTTCTAGTAATATAGTGTTGACATAAAAATATCTTTTGAAATGCAAAGTAAATAAAGCAACCAAAAAATTTAAGGAAAAAGTAATGTTTTTTTAAATGCTATTTATTTTTCATAGTGTATGGTTGTCACCTATTAAGTACATATCAGTTTTTTTGGGAAAAAAAAGAACTACATCTGCACTCATTATTTTAAAGAAAAATTATTTTGAGCCTAGAAAATTTAAGAAAGTTGCCCTAAGTAACACTGTATGATGTCTCTAAATTAGTTTGAAGAAGAAATAGAGATGATTTATTTTACTTAAGTCCTGTTCTCATACTAAATAAAAAATAAATTATTTGAATTTGATGTATATAAATAGTACCACATAATATCTGCATAGAATATTCAAAGTATTTTTTTCATCCAAACAGCAACAAAATGTGTCACTGTCATAATTTATGGCTATTATTTTAAGATAATGTATTATTTTTAAATATAATTCATTTTCCAATAATTAATCTGCAACTTATTAAGCTTATCAATCATGTAGACTTGGATTACACAAAGATCTTTGAGATATTTTGTTAATGCACCCAAGTGTAGCAGAGTCATAGCCTAAAAAATGAGCATTCCATTTCCTGGGAAGTTTAATTATGTAATTCAGTATATTGACACTCTATGTATCACATGTGATTTTCATTTCTATCTCCTATCTTATTGCTAATATCACTGTGTGTAACGTGTCCTTTTTTAAAAACACCTATTTCCTCATCAGTGAGTTAATCTTGAACAGATTTATTAGATACATTTGCAGTAATTTTTATTTCTTACTGCTGTTTTGTTGCTAAATTAATACATTTAATATGTTGCACAAATTCTATTGAGATTATTATCCATAGCTGTTTGAATTTATTCCTTGGCCTCCTCAGCTTTGTTCCTTTCCCACACAATGTAGCTGCTGATCTACTATTGCATTAGAACTCTTGATGCCATACTAATCATAGTAACTGATAGCAGTTTAGGAATTTCCTTGATTTTTAAAGCATATCTGTATGTTTATGTTTAACATAAACATTCTGAATGTTTAATAGCACGTCAGAAACATTTAACATTCTGTATGTTTAATAGCACATGTTAGAAACAACAAAATTCTTGTCTCATCTTCATCTCCCAAGAGCATAAGTAAAATAAATAAAAGTGACTGATGTGAATATTTGAACATTTTGACAGAAAATCTGAATACTAAATAATGTCTTATATGGCAGATAATTCATCTAAATGAAGTTAAAGCATAGTAGGTAATCAGAAAATTGTCAAATAACTGATTTTGTTAATGTCATATTGACATTATGATACAACAATATTGGAGGAGAGTTGGATTGACTTTCTAGGGGAAATTTCCTATGTAACTTCTCTAGAACTAGTGTGATTAGGAAAGACAGGAAAAATGAGTGTGTCATCTCTTGTGTTGCTCATTATAAACGTACACCTATACTGGAGGGTTCTTTCATCAATTAGATAAAGGAAAATAACATGAGTTGTAGAGAAAACATGATCTGGATTGAAAAATGGCTTCACTTTTTTACAAGAAATAAATGAATGATTATGGGCACTAATTTAATTATATGAGACTTGATTGTATATTGGGCTATATATTATATTGGGATAAAAATTCCTGTGTCTTGGAATTTTTGCCAGAGTTGAGATGTCTCCCATCTGAGAATTTAGTTTTTGGCAGAGTGGAGTAGATAACCCTTCACAACTGAAATAGTATCAATTTTGAAAGCAAATTATAGATCTTAGCCTTAATTGAAATATTTTCTGAGTACTTTTGAACTTCAAAAGTACTCATTTTCCCCTTTCTACTACCTCTTCCTATTTTCCTTGTCCTCTTTCCTAGGTTTCATCCCATTTACCATACATTTAGAAAAAAAAAACTTAAAAGCCACTTAGGACACTAATGTCATTCACATTTTCATGTGGTTCTCTTTTTAAAATTCTCTAAAAATAATAAGAGATAAATTGTGCTACTTTGTATTTCTAGGTTTATGTATAAAATTTTATGAGCAGAAGCTCAAAGAGGATATATAGCATGAAAAAATATCAGAAGTATTCTGACTGGTAAATTAAAATGAAGCAGCATAGAAATATAGCTACTAAAGAAGAAATAGTTTGCTTTATTCTACAAATGAAATTGAAATTAGATATGTTCATATGGATTGAGTGGTAGTGTTAATCTCTCTCTACTAATTATCTTCTGGTTATTGGAGAACAGCTCTGAACCTCACACACAAGAGACTAAAATATGTCTAGAAGACAGTGAACAGAATGATGAGGGGCCACGAAAGTATGTTAATGTGAGAAATTTATCTTTTGGTGATTGACCTGAATGTAAGGTGTCTCCCAAAGCTTCTGTGTTAATACAAGAATGTTGAGAGGTAAACTGATAAGATTGTGACGGTTGTAACTCAATCAGTTCAATCCAGTTTTGAAAAAATTGTGAGAGTTGTAACCCAATCAGTTCAACCCAGTTTGAATCGATAGGGTGGTAACTGTAGGCAGGTGGGGTGTGGCTGGCGGAGGTGAGTCACTTGGGGCATCCCTGGAAGGGTGCATTTTCCCTGTGGTCCCTTCCTCTCTCTCTCTTAAGTCAAGCAGCTTTTCCTTCACTGGGTTGTTTCGCTAAGATGTCCTGCCTCACCATGGCCCAGAGCAATGAAGTCAGCCATCTGTAGACTGAGACCTCTGAAACCATAAGCCCCAAATAAACTTTCCCTTCTCTTGTTCTTGTAAGGTGCTTTGGTCACAGTAATGAAAAAGCTGACTAAAGCAGTGATAAATATCAAACATGACTGATTAAATTATATCACATCTCCAATTTGCTTCATAAAAATTAAGCTTGGTGGGGATGACATTGAGGGAGCAAAGCAGCCATGCATTGCTAATTATGAATCCAGTGTATGGGTTTCAAGGTACCATTCACTTTTCCTTTACATGGTTTTGAATAGTTTCATAAAGAAAGAAATTAAAAAGTAAAGTTATGATTTAAAAAAATAAATAAAGAATTAGAAACCATCAGCATAGAGAAAACATGATTCTCAGGTAAGGTTGATACATGAAGGAATGTCCTTAAATTAAACATTGTGCACAACCATAGAAACGAAAAGTTGTACTCCACTTGTGTACAATGAATCAAAATGCAGACTGTAAAAATAAAAAATAAATAAATAAATATTTATTAATTTTGAAAAACTATTTAAAAAATCAGAGAATATTGATACCAGATTTTCCTAAAACTATAGGATCCTTTTAGGGGAGAAATCTATTGGTGTAGCAAAATCAGTTAATACTGTGTTGCTGTCATATACAAATTTAATTGCAGTTATACCTGGAGTAATATACATTTTGTTATTCTTTCCCCCCCCAAAAAAAAGCATTAGAGTTGTAAAATACTAGAGTGATATCTGCAATAAATGGAAAGAATTTACAAGAAAATAGGTTTCAGTTCAATATAATATACATTTTTCATTTGTTTCACTGTCATTTATTTACACTGGAACATTTTAATGCAGATAAGGCAGTAGCAGGCCTACTTGTGACTGACAGGCAGTAGAAAATGTGTTCATAAAGAAGTGAGAAGGTGACAGATTTTCTGGAAAATGGCAGATACTCAAGACACTAACAAATGGGGTTTTATCTCATTAGCAGAAATTTTTGACTTATTATTTAATTAAATAAAGGAGGATATGAGACCAAAGTCACATTTTATTTCATTCTTTTTAAATATTGCAATGAAAGTGTTAGAAATCATTGGGGTTAGAAGAAATCCAAATTTAAAGATACCATTTCAACTGTCCAAGTAATATGCAATGTGTCCCTAAATTTCAGTAGGAGCAGATAGGATGAAGTAAAAAATATCATCACAAAACATGTTGCAAACAACCATCAAAGAGGAATCTGTTACTGAAGTAATTAAAAATGGAAAGAATCTGTTTCTGCTTTGGATGATTGCATAAATGATGTTGTCATTTACCAAGACAATAACTAAGGAAGAAGAAACAGATTTTTTAAAAAATGAGTTAGTGTGGAATATACTTCTTTTGATGCCTCTATGAGACTATTTAAACAAAAAATTACCTGGAAGCGAATTTCCTATAGTCACAATTATAGAATGTAGAATGGAGAGGGTAGTTCAGCTCTCATTCATTTAATCATTCAAGTTTCCATTCACAAAACACTTCATTCAGTGAGTATCTTCTATGGGTCATATATACATACTGATGAAAAATGGTACAGATTACATTACTTATACCAAGTAAGTGTATTCACTTACACCTGTCAGGAGAGATTTCCCAAAAGTCTGACCTGGTTTTGGTCTGGAATTATTTACATCTAGAATTTGTTTACAAAGTAGAAGTTTAACTTGGAGAGTCACAAATGGAACTCATATACCTCTGTTTATACCATCCTTTCTTTAAAAAATCTTACCAGGGCTGAAGATGTAACTCAGTGGTAAGCACTTGCTCAGTATGTGCAAGGCCCTGGGTTTGATCCCCAGCATTCCTGTGGGTCAGGGGACTACTGAAGATCACAGTCTATTCTGTTTTCTTAAGTTAGAAATAATGGTCAGATCTTGTGTCAATCTGCATCTAAGATGTTTGAACTGGTTCTGGTCCATGTCATGTTTGTCCAAAGACAGAAAGAGTGTGACTGGGTCCTGAAGCCAGAAGCAGAAAGAGACTTGTAATGTTCAGATTAGCTATGACACTTATAGATTTTGACCACTATAAATCTTGATGGTAACTCCCCTTGTTTGCTACTCTTACCTCTGGCGTGTAAAATCCAGAAATCTTTTGAGAGAATAAGAGAAAATACTGGACTAGCCCAGGGCAATAAAAGAAAATACGGCACTTTGTATTTCTTTCAACTATCTTCTGAGAGTAATTTAATAATACATTTTAGTGCATATCAAATGTCTTCTCTCCCCCAGGGGAAGAGTTTCCACAAGATGAAAAGTTTCTTCACCCAAAACCCAGAAACAAAGTTGCCTTCAAAAGATATACTTCAGCAAACCAATGGCCTGAATCCTTATAAAAAAGAAAATGAGTCAGAATGTCAGCATGTACATGAAAAAAGAATACTACTGAGTTACAAAGGATTTGTTCAAATACCACATATTTATCTTCTCTTAAATAAATTCCTGAGATCTTAGAATTTCTACTAAAAATTTCAAGTATTCTTGTAATAAGTAGCTGTCAACATGTACTATGTGATAGATTGAGAAAATATGTTTTAATATTGTAATTGAAAGATTATCTATATTATATTACTATATGTTCAATAAATGTATAAAGTTATATGACAAAGAGTTCTGCTTAAAGTGAAATATTTGTTGGCCATTTGTACTTCTTTGAGAAATGACCATGTGGTTCTTTTGCCCATTTATTAATTGGGTTATTTGTGGATTTGGTGTGTGTGTGTGTGTGTGTGTGTGTGTGTGTGTGTGTGTGTGTTTTAAGCTTTTCAATCTCTTTATATATTCTGGATATTAATCCCCTATCAGAAGAGCAGCTGACAAAGACTTTTAACCATTTTGTAGGTTCTTTCTTCATTCTTCTTGCTGTGCAGAAGCTTTTTAATTTCATACCATGCCACTTGTTGATTCTTGGTTTTATTTCTTCAGCTTTACAGGTCTTGTAAAGGGAGTCAATGCCTATGCCAATATACTGTAGTGCTGACCCTACATTTTCTTGTAGCAGTTGCAAAGTTTCTGGTCTAAATCCTGGGGTTTTGACCAACTTTGTGTTGACTTTGTGCAGGGCAAATAGAAATCTCATTTTATTCTTTTACCTATGAATACCCAGTTTTCCCATCATCATTTGTTAAAAAAACTGCTTTTTCTCCAACATATGTTTTTTGCCATTTTTGCTGAGTATTTTTACATTTAGGTATTTTATTTTTTATTTGATTTTGATTTTTTATTTTTACAAATTGCATTTTGATTCATTGCACAAAATGGGGTACAACTTTTCATTTCTATGGTTGTGCATGATGTAGATTCATACCATTCATGTAATCATATATGTACATAGGGTAATGATATCTGTCATACATGTGAGTTTGTCTCTGTGTCTTCTATTCTATTTCATTGGGCTTCTTGTGTGTTTTGATGCTAATATCATGCTTTTTTTTATTAGAATTCTCTAGTACATTTCAGTTTAAGTATTGTGATGCCTCTAGCATTACTCTTCTTGCTCAGGTTTGCTTTGGCTATTCTGGATCTTCAATTCTTACAAATAAATTTAGTACTACTTTGACTAGTTATGTGAAGAACATCATTAATATTTTGAAGAAGATTGCATTAAATATGTTTAATATTTTTGGTAGTATGACCTCTTTGACAATATTAAGTTTGCCTATCCAAAATTTTTTCCCATCTTTTAAGGTCTTCTTCAATTTCTTTCTTCAATGTTCTATAGTTTTTATGGTAGAGATCTTTTACTTCCTTGGTTTAATTAATTCTCAAGTGTTTAATTTAATTTAATTTTAATTTTTTTAGGTTATTGTGAATGGGATGAGGTAGTTTTACTAATTTCTTTCTCAGGAGGCTCATTACTGGAATAGAGGAAAGCTATTGATTTTTGTATGTTGATCTTGTATCCTACTACTATGCTGAATTTATCAGCTCTAGAAATATTCTGTTTTCTTGTGGGGGGAGGGGTTTAAACATAGGATCATGTCATTAGCAAACAGATAATTTGACTTCTTCTTTTCATATTTGTATTCTTTTAATTTCCTTCTCTTGCCTGATTGCTCTGTTCCAGGTGCCTATCAACAGATGAATGGATAAAGAAGATGTGGTACATATACAAAATGGAGAATGAAATTATGACATTTAGAGATAAATGGATATAACTGGAGAACATCAGGCTAAGTGAAATGAGTGAGACTCTGAAAACCAACGGTCAAATGTTATCTTTCTTACACAGAAGTAGGATCAAAATAAGGGAAACAAAGTGGGGAACACCATGAAAATAAAAGGTAGATCAATGGAGTAGAGGAAAGGGATTGAAGGGGAGGAGAGAGGAGGGCTGGGAAAAGGGAGGAGCTATGGAATCAATTTGTGCTATGTTCATATATGAATATACCACTATGAATTCCACCCTTCTGCATACCTATAAAGCATCAATAAAAACAATAAATAAGTAAATAGAAAGACCAATAGAGTAGAAGAAGGTAAATTGGGGGAGGGAAAGAGGAAGTACTGGGGACTGATATGGAGCAAATTTTATTTCATGTATGTATGATTTTTGTCAAAATAAACCCCACTATAACATAAAAGTACAAAATAATAAATAAAACAAAATAATGTTTTGTCTCCAAAATACCATAGCAATATCCCTAAACTTGAACACTTTTTCCTAAAATATATCCTCCCTATTTATGGGAGAATTGAAAAGGTGAAGAACAAGAAAGTAGATGAAGGAGGATAAATAATAGGAGGTTCAATCTAGGTTGGTTTTTCCTGGTCAAGAGATTTGGAACTAGAGGTAATGGGACAAAAATGATCACTTCACTCTGGGTCACCATTGCTGCATTTGTATTATATGATAGAAACATTATATATGTGTAAATATTATATATTAGTAATCTTGCTTTACCTAGTATATAACTTGAAAATTGAGACATTAAAGTAGAAGGGGAAAATTCTCCAGCTAGATCAGACTTTAGCTTGGGACCAAAAAGAAGAATTTTTTTCTTCCCCATCCCTTTCTCATGAGGAGACAGTTTGAATACAGTGTTAGTGTTGTTGGATGGAATATGTCAAAATGAAAACTTTTGATGACAATCATGCAGTGTGATTGGGGGACCAGGTGGACATTGGAATGCTTTTAAATTTCTTCAGTTGCATCAAAATACTTTATGAGATTTCAGATGTATCTCAGTTCAATAGGGACATTATGCACTGAGGAGTAGCTGAGAAATTGGTTTAGCAAGCTTGAGACAATTCCATTTGTCTTGTCAAAGGAGTGTGTTCCTTATTTTACTAACTGTCATTACCTCATTTATTTTATGTAATCTAAGTGGTGCCTCCTAATGCAGTTTATGGACAGGGTTGTGTTAAGTTTTCCAAATGTTTAAAGAAAATAAATGCTCATTGCTTCTAGAATTAGCACCAAGTTCTTAAACAACTTAAATCTGTCAAACTCCTATTCTCTGGTGATAGTGCCACATGCATTGTCCTTCCCCAGAATTATAATTGATTCTGGTTAGTGTCTCACTGACTAAAGGATTAAGTTGGAGGACTTGGTAGTAGACTTTGGCAACTATAGTACACAGTTTTTAAAATCTCTAATACAACCTCATGTTTGTGTGTATGAACCAACAATGTGTATTACCTACTGACAGCTCCTACAGAAGGCTAAATGGTAACAAATTTGTAAAAGTCATAGCTTTCTACCTTGTCAACAGAAATGGCTCAAAGTCAACACTGGATGTCTATTTGTTGTTCAAAGTATCTCTCAATTGAATAAAATTTGGTTATTCTAGACTGCCTTTCAGTCCCCTTCACAACTTTCTTCTATCAACTTCTTCATATTCCGATTCCGATTCCATGAGATTCTTCTCTTTTCTTTCTTATCTTTGGTAATAATCTTTTCCTGAAGGGTGTGGGGTCCTTGGTGCTTGTCATTAGTCAGTACACTTAACTCTAAAATATATTTTTTATTCAAAACTTTTCCCAAACTCAGATATATATTTGGTATATTTCCCAAATACAAAAAATTCCAAATACACATCTCCATCTGACTGCCTTTCAAATTCAACCAGATGTAAAACAAGCATGTGGGCCTAAATTTCTTCCATTCCTTCATACCTCAACAGCATAAATCCACCTGGCCATCTAATTACTTATTAAATTCTACTTACTGGAGAGAGTTCAGCTACTCATTTTATAAAACTCAAATTAAATCCATGTTTTGTTTGTTTTGTTCATTAACTTACTCATTTCTCCTGTGGAGCATTCATGACCCCAGACAACTTGTTTGACCTCCTTTTCCTCATTTTACTAACTTGTTGGGCATAACCATTGTGGAATTATGGGACACTCGTTGTGGAATTTTATCTTAGCCAGCTTTAATTGGTACACATGTCCCCCTGCTCTAGGAGTCTGTGGATTTATTTTAAGACAACTCTGGATTTTAGTCATATTTGAAATATCCAGAACTCAGCATAATTTTTGGACTATAACAAGACATTCAAAATAACTGGTAAACAAAAATAAATGAATAAAGTAATAAAACCCTGTTATTCATTCATGGCTTACCTTATTTTATCATATGTCAAAATACTGTACTTTAAGGAATGAAATTAGTATTTTGAATTGGATCTAAAATGTCCACTAAATGCTCATGTTTTGATGGCCTGGTCCCCAGTTTAGCAAAGTTCAGGAGTGAGGCTTTTAGGAAGTGTTTGGCTCCTGAGGGCTCTGCCTTCATCAGTGGATTAGTCTGTTGATAGCCCAATGGATTACTAGGAGGTGGTAGAAAATGCAGACAAGGGCGGGCAGGGGTGGAGAAGTAGGTTACTTGGTACATGCCTCTGGGGACTCTATTTTGTCTGGTGACTCTCACTGTCTTTCTTTCTCTCTCTCTCTCTCTCCTTCGTGGCTTTGATAAGCTGAATAGATTTCCTCCACTACACTCTTCTGCCATTTTATTCTGCCTCCCCTTAGACCATGGAAATGGAGCCAGTTGAGTTTCGACTGAAATATCTGAAACTGTGGCCTAAAAATAAAAATAAAAATACACCTACAAACCTTTTCTTTTAAGTCATTCATATCATGTATTTTGGTCACAGTGACCAAAAAAAAAAAAAAAAAAAAAAAAAATCTGACTAGTACAATGACACAATGCCTCTGCCTCTCGTATAGACTTAATTTTATGCCTCCCATCAATTCACATGTTAGGTTCCTAATTTCTAGTTTGTATTTGGAGATGGGTTCTTTAAGGAAATAATTAAGGTTAAATGAGGTTGTAAGAGTGAAGTTCTGATCTGAAGGGATTAGTATTTATATATGAAGAGACAGCAGAAAGCTCCCCTTAGTCCTCCAACACATTCACACCTTGGGAAGGACATGTAGAGAGAGCACTCTCCAGTAGCCAAACTGGCTGAAACCTTGATCTTGGGCTTCTAGCCTTCAAAACGTAAAAAAAGAAAAAGTTCTTTTGTTTAAGTCACTCAGTCTGCCATATATTTTGTGGCAACCTAGTCTACCTACTATATTCTCTTGTCAGAATGTCTTTTGAAAAAGAAAAAGTCACACACAACAATTCTGTAGCAAATGCTGTGATTATTTACCACACAAACAATTCCCAATAAATTTTACCTGTCATCTGCCTCCTACAGCAAAGATAAAAGATGCCAGCTCTCTAAGGCTCCTTCTTAACTAACACTAGCTATAATGCTTACTTGTAGTTGAAATTATCTGGGGCTGAAAAAGGAAGATATTTACCTGAAAGTTCCAAGCCCATGTTTCTTCCTGCTTTGTTATACTGCCCCACAAACAGAATGTTTAAAAAGATGTCATTATAAACAGATCACGCTTACGCAAAAATATCAGAAAACCTTGAGTCCTCGCTGCCATTCTCAAGTTGCTGAACAGACATTTGGGCCACATGTCTTGTGCTGTCCAAGGTCATGAAAATCCCTATGGTTTGATCAATTTTCACTAAGGTTTTCTATCACTAGTCACTAAAAGCATCCTCAGAGACTCAAGTGGTAAATGAATGACTAAAGAGAACTATCATGTATGATCTAATTGTGTCTAATAATATATTTGTGGGTTTAAGAATGGGTTGGAATTTTCAATTTATCATTTTGGGACTATTGGTGAATGAGACCTCATCTTTTTTAAAACTTTGGGGACTTTTGTCTTTCCTTCCCCTTTTTCAGGAGGATGACTTTTGTGAGAGCCTTTTTAAAATTATTTTGTCAAAAAAGCCAGCATGCAAGTGGAAACTAATCACCTAGTCACATGGTACATGGAAAGATGAATAAAAAATACCATGCTTCTAAGGTTCTGTCTCTAACGTGCTTTTAAAGCACATAGTTTAGTTCCTCAATTCCTATAGGTCCTCCAGTTCTTTACCAGTGGAAAAATAAAATGAGAGCAACTGTTAATCTAAATTATAGAAGAAATGGAAGAGGGAAAAGGGTGAATTCTGCCTTTTCTTTATAGATCTGACTCACTACCCATGTATGCATCTGTTCAAAGTTTAGTAAAGGAGAAACTACTTAAGAAGAAAGAACAAAAGAATGACTTAAAAAAAACCCAACACTTTTGAGACGTGCTGAGTTTATTAGCCAGCACTCTTTTTCCCTTGTAGTTAGTTGAAAAATCATAAGAAAGTTAACAAGACTTTTAAAATTTCTTTTAAATTATCCAATCCTCTCATGCTCACTTATGAATCAAGTAAATTTAGATTAGAGGTTACCATGTACATATGGAATACACATCTCTGTAGCTATATAGCTTGTTGGCTGTGTATCCATAGGCAAACATTTTGTCAGTAGACTGCTTTGGACATATTTAATTTGGGTTAGTCTTAATACTAACTGAAATAGTTTATTGAAACCTCACAACTGCTTTCTGCAGTACCATATTTACCATTTTACAGATTAAAAAACTGAAATGTAAAGAGATATCTTCTCCCAACCCATTAAGTACCAAGTTTTCAATTCTGTGAATATTTAACAAACTTGACACAGGTAGAAATCATAATCTAGAGCTCATATATATCTTTAAATTAATACTATTATACTGTAATTGTCATAGTAAATGCAATTTATATTCTTAGTATTATCATGTAATTAGATTTTATATACTATGTTTAACTTTTGGTAGGTATCCCATGGCTGGGACAATGGGACAAAATGGGTTAAAATTATACAGCCGTAAATGGTAGGGTCAGGAATGGATCCTATTCAACCTAATTTTGCCAAACCCCCCTCTTAATTAGGCATTGTACGCACCAAATAACTAAGGGTGAGACTCTTTAATACCAGTCTATGTACATTCTCTGTAAGGATCTGTTATCAAACTCCAATCAGTAGATAAGAAATTAAGTTAGTTTTGTCATATTTGGAAGGATGTATTTAAGTTAAAACTTAAAACATGTTTCAAAGATTTGTACAAGTTTTTTTAATAACTGAAGAAGCAAGGTACATACTAAGTCCATGATTTGTAGATTCTTTTTTATTTTCATTATAATCCATTGTCTTCATATTCATTTCAGATTATAACCATACAGAACAGAAGCTTTGCTCACTTTAAATTGGCATTTTTAAATTAAATATATATTTGCATGCACCATGATTAAATCATTGCATGCAATATGATAGTTATGTGATATGATAACATTTAAATAAATAAGGTACTAGTTAACTATTAGGTGGCCTTCCAGGGTATTTTGTAGCTTTTATGGATCCTTAGTGTTGTATACACACTCAAAACCCTAAAAGAAATACTGATTTTCCTATTATTTAAAATGAATGTTGATTGAGAACTATAGGAACTATATTGAAAATTCCAAAAATTTGCAAACATACCCAGGATTTCACTGGCTATCTATTGCCTTTGCCTAATCAGCATCTCTTCCTTTCATACCCTTACATCCAGTCCCCACATCACAGGGCCTTTCCATTTTATATGTTCTCCATGTGATTACAAATCAAGTTGCCACATACCATCACCAACCTCCAGCCAGGGTGGAACAGGGGACACAAACTAGGTAAAGCTTACTAGATATGTGAATTCAAAGGAAAGTTATCCAAGAATGGGAAACTTAGAACTGTATCATCTTAGTGTCCATAAAGTAAAGAGACTACTAATTAGATCCTTCTACCTAAATTCTACCTAAAACTTCCCTAACATTGGTTTCCCTGAAATCCATTTATTTAATTTTATTTTCAATTATTAAAGTTTAAGTTTTCCAAGATAAATATACCGAGAGAAAGTACCCAGACTACTGATACAACAATTCACAGTGGATTGTAGTCAACAGAACCATGATGAAATGTAGAATATTTATAATGAGTTATGGCATTGAAATGCAAGAAACGACACTGAGATTTCCATTGATATTCCAAAACTGGATAGTCACTCCCCCAAGGTAATCAGCAGTGAAAGAGCTAATTAATATCCCCCTGTGGTCACCTGGAACTATGCATCCTAAAAAAGCAAGGCTTTGGGTAACAAAGAGCTGTCATAGAAAAGTTAAGAAAGGTCAAATAATTTTGCAATCAAGGAGGAGGAGAATTATTTCTGACAATACTAGATATATCAAAAGAAAACAAATGACAAGCTCAAATCTTAAAATTCTTGCCTCAAGGCATGGACTAAAATTCAGGGTCTTTCTGTGACCGTACTGAAAGTTCTTCTGTTTTATAGCCGTAGGGCTGAGATCACCAAAACTCAACCCCAGAGATTAATTCTGGAGGTTGCTGTATTAAAAGTCAAATTTACAAAATTTCAGTTATCTTGTGTAATGTATAAGCCCAGAACTAAACCTAACATAGCTTCAACGATTGGGGAGACTAAAGTATATGGAAGTATAAGACTATTGGAGAACTCTGATCTTTCAAATCCTGTTAAACACCCTTTTATGGAAAGAATCCATGTTTCTTATGCAGGAGAAATCAAACAGGTCCTGTAATCAGAGCTTAGTAGCCAGAATCACAAAAATTACAGAGAACAAAATGCAAAATTTGAATAATGAAGGTAAGTGTTAGTCCCAGAGGGATTTATTGAGAATTACTAATTTGTGTGGTCAAAATTTAAATTAATTTGTCAGATTGGGTTTTGACAACATTTATCCAATGCAGGGCGGGGGGGGGGGTGCTGGTGCTGAGAAACATTATACTGGACCAGGCTGGATTTATCAAAAGTGTTACTCTCTACATAGTTTCTTCATTCATAATGTTCAAGAATTGAGCTACTATTATAGTTTAAATAAAGCAAACTTGGATTCAGTTTGCTTACTGAACTTTGAAAGACCCCAAATCCCTGTCCCTATTTATTGCCAAGTCTTGTGATGGATTTTACAATATTGAATGTGGAGTGGAATCTTTCATATGCATCTTTTCACTTGTTGGGGTAATCATATTGAGCATATGGATTGAAAGAGAAGCAGATCACAGGAAAAGTCAAGTTCTTTTTACATAACCAAAAATAGGCCAATAGCTACTGGAAATGAAGGACAAATGTGATTTCTTGAAGAAAAAAGAAACTATACACTTTTTATAAACACAAATTAAAGCTGTGAATCTTTCAATAGCCTTCTATAGGAGATCTAGATCAGTATCTAGAACAACTTTATACTGGATAATGAAAAATACCTGCAACTTTTGGAGAACTGGGGGACATAAAGGTAGCAGAGTACCACTGTGGATTTCAGGTGACACAGGATGTCTGATTTTGAACCAAAATTCCATCCTATATTTTATTTTGTTTTTCTCACATTCCTGAGAGTGATAATTTGATTTTCATAGGAAATGGCAGAGTCCTCCACTGAGTACTCTATAAGGGTTATTTCTGAAGGAATGGTCAAGCAGAAACTATCAGAGACACTTTTCCCTATGAAAAACAATAACTCATTATTGGGAAATTTAGAGATATTAGTGCCCAATAAAAGACCTAAAATGTAAGTGAGGGGTAGAAATTTCCAAACAATTCCTATTCAGCTCTGTAATTTGACTTGTACCATCCCTGATGAGTCTTAGAAAATTATGGAATTATTAAAATTTAATGAAGGCTGACTATATGTGCTATTCCTGATATTATTGCCTCATTACAATAAAGTAATGTAGTTTCTAGTTATTGGTTTCTGCTATTGAAGTAGTTTTTTTTGTTGTTTTTTGTTCATTTTGTTTTTCCATACAAACAACAATATCCCCTTATTCCTTATGAGAGTGTTCTTAGGTTTTTACTGGTGCTGCAACAAATTACCAAAACTTGGTACTTAGTCAAACAAAAATGTATTATCTAAAAGACCAGATGTTCAAGTCTAAAATAGTTAAGCAAAACTGCATTCTTTCTTTTTTTTTTCTTTTTTTTCTTGAGGTGCTGAAGATTGAATGCAGGACCTTGTGCTTGCCAGGCAAGCATTCTACCAACTGAGCTATATCCCCAGTCCTAAAGCTGTATTATTTCTGAGGACAATCTATTTCTTTGCCTTTTCTACATCCTAAGGGTGTGTGAATTCTTTAGCTAATGGCTGAAAATCACTGTGACCTCTGCTTTCCTCTTCACATTTCCTGCCTTGCCTTGATATTCCCATATACCTCTCATAAGGACTCTTGTGATGATGCTGGGCCCACCTGGATAATCTAGGATAACCTACCTCACTCAAGATCCCTTATTTAATCACCTGGGCAAGGACCACTTACCATGTACAGAAATGCATTCACAGGTCCTGGGGATTTTGTAAAATATATGTGATCCATTATGCAATCTACCACACTTTTCCTTTTTTATATCACAATTTAATTCATGGTATTGGCTTATATATTCTTCCAGTGGCCATCACATAGTAATGAGAATGTTATGATGCTAATGTTCAAGAGAGTAAGAGTTTGCTTATGTGCTGTATAAGTGTTTAAACAACACTTTCATAGGGTGGGAAAGAACCCAACAAAATAGGAGATTTATCGAATTTTCACTACAGAAAGATTTCTGGAGTTTGAATAGTCTGGAGGCATATCAGGATTTAACCTGTATGGTAAATGAAATGCTGTTCAGCTTTGTTCTTCTACAACTAATAAGGACAAACAATATTTGAAAAGCTACTTAGAGGTTTGAAAATGTTAAGGTGTCCTGTTATGACACATTTATCAAATGAAATTAAAACTGATAAAATTCGTATGGGTCCCAGACCAAGACAAAACAATACCAAGGTACATTGTTAATGACTCTTGAAACTAGTTCGAAGGCACAACAGATGCTGTGATTCCCATGTCTGTGAGAAATTGGATAGAGCCTTTGGGAAGCATCATCCTCACAATTAGAGAGTAATACCCTACATGGGGGATTAAAGTCCTGGCTATGGTAGTCAATCTGGGAGGAATACTTCTTTACATGCTGCTAAACACTTATGAAAATTTAACCTGTGTGACATTAAGATGCTGCTTTCAGCACCTTTTGTTTTAAGGCACTGTTATGGAGGATGCGTTGTATTTTTAAATCATTCACCATATGTTACTGTTTGTCTTAGAGCCAGAATGCAGAATTAAGGTTTAGGGAAAGTACTCCAAACAGCTAGATTTTTAGAAACAGGAAAGGAAAATGATCAGGAGAAGGATCCCCATAAATACAAGTTACAGAGCTGAATAATCGCAGAAGCAATTATCATGGTGTTTGCTGACTAGATTACATTAAAAAACACCCAAAGTCATATCTTTCTTCTTTTTTCATCTAATAAAGGGCATATTGATTGTGGTCAAACACAGGAAAGATTATATCTAGAAGAAAAGTAATAACACTATCAACAACGAACAGGAGAAGAAGAATGAAATTCAAAGATTCTACAGCTGCTTCTGTAAACTGAGTTTAGGACTGGCTTCCTTTTGGGGAGAAAGGGAGGTTTATACATGTCACAGATTTAGATATTTATCTATATATGAGCTATGCATATGATTGATAGAATGAGAGCATCTGATAGAGTGATATATTTGATAACAAATGATTCTGAGTTTGTTAAATTGTTAATATCAAATAAAATGATTTTGTATGTATGATGAGAAGCCAAGGGATGCAATGAATTAACAGCTATTGTTTTTTCACGCATACTTTCACTTCTAATCTTTTTGTGTTAATAATCCCCATTAGAAAAATGCCTTGCCTGGAGATTTACCCGGGAGCGGAGCAGTTTGCCGGCCCCAGCGAATTTGGGCCCGGTTGGCGCCATCCTCCAGATTCCCAGGCGGAGAGTCTCCATCTTGACCTCGGAGCCCTCGGACCTAAGCCCACCCCTTTCCCCGGGGACACAGCGCTGCGGCTTCAGATTCCCTGGCGGAGAGTCTCCATTTTGACCTCGGAGCCCTCGGACCTAAGCCCACCCCCGCTGCTGCTTCAGCGCTGCGGCTTCAGCGCTGCGGCTTCAGCGCTGCGGCTTCAGCTGAGATTTACCCGGGAGCGGAGCGGTTTGCCGGCCCCAGCGAATTTGGGCCCGGTTGGCGCCATCCTCCAGATTCCCTGGCGGAGAGTCTCCATCTTGACCTCGGAGCCCTCGGACCTAAGCCCACCCCTTTCCCCGGGGACACAGCGCTGCGGCTTCAGAGCCCTCGGACCTAAGCCTACCCCTTTCCCCGGGGACACAGCGCTGCTGCTTCAGCGCTGCGGCTTCAGAGGGGAGGATATATGAGCAGCATGGGAAGACGCGGGAAGAAAGTGTCTCAAACAAACCTGGATGGTGCATCAGGAGATCCTAAGGACAGCACGGTAGAGGGAATGACAGAAATGGAGTTCAGAATGTTCATAATTAAAATGATCCGAGAAGAGAATGAGGTGACGAGAGAGCAGATTCAGGCTATGAATAATCAACTATTAGAGCAATTTCAGGAAGCAAAAAATCATTTTAATAAAGAGATAGAAGCTCTGAGAAAAAAGCAAACAGAAATCCTTGAAGAAAACAAGGAAATGAAGGAAACAATCAACCAAGTTAAAAACTCAATAGAAAGCATAATTAATAGAATAGATCACTTGGAAGACAGAACCTCAGACAATGAAGACAAAATATTTAATCTTGAAAACAAAGTCGAACAAACAGAGAAGATGGTTAGGAATCATGAACGAACCCTCCAAGAAATATGGGACATCATGAAAAGACCAAATTTAAGAGTTATTGGGATTGAGGAAGGCACAGAGATACAAACCAAGGGTATGAACAATCTGTTCAATGAAATAATATCAGAAAATTTCCCAAATATGATGAATGAGATGGAAAATCAATTACAAGAGGCCTACAGGACACCAAATGCACAGAATTTCAACAGATCCACACCAAGGCACATTATAATGAAAATACCTAACATACAAAACAAAGATAGAATTTTAAAGGCTGCTAGAGAAAAGCAGCAGATTACCTACAGGGGGAAACCAATACGGATATCAGCAGATTTCTCAGCCCAGACCCTAAAAGCAAGAAGGGCCTGGAACAACATATTTCAAGCTCTGAAAGAAAA
>JAJEJO010001976.1:106413-156032 GCA_020662805.1 Glaucomys volans
TTTTTTCACGCATACTTTCACTTCTAATCTTTTTGTGTTAATAATCCACATTAGAAAAATGCCTTGCCTGCTCGCCCAGGGGTGCATGCTTGTAATCCTGCACCCTCAGGAGACTGAGCCAGGAGGATCTCCAGTTCAAAGCCAGCATCAGCAATTTAGTAAGGCCTAAGCAATTCAGTGAGGCCTTATCTCTACTAATTTATATATACATATATATATATATATGTATATATATATATGGGCTTGGGATATGGCTCAGTGGTTAAGGACCTCTGGGTTAAATCCCCAATTAAAAAAGAAAAAGAAGAAAAAAAGCAAAGCAAAGAAAAGAAAAGATAAGGACCCTGCCCTATTCATGTGTGCTGCCTCATTTTCTACCAGGTAAATCAGTGGGCCATGGCCCAAGCTAATTGAATTAGACTCTCCTGTTGAAGTTAAACTTTATGAGAAAGACACAAAGATAGAGAGAGCTAGAAAGTGAATTACTCTAATAAAAGCAGACTGAATAAAGTGCACCTGAGTTCCTTCTACTTAAGTCCTAAGCCTGCTCTGCTTACTGCCTTTTCTTATATTTTATCATAATTTTCTTCTGTTTTCTCAGTTACCAATTGTCTTCTAATAAAATTCTTATAATAAAGTTATTTGGAAATATTTTATGATGTTTATATGAAAAAATCCTCTAATTTAATATGTGAATTACTTTCTCCAAATATGAAAATAAATGACCTATTCATGAAATAAAGTTCATAAAACATCTCAATATAAATGATGAGTTTGAGACTTTTTTACATTTATACAAAAAATGCTAAAAGACTTTTTATCTACTCATTCTCTCTTATAACAAAGAAGCACTTTTTTAGGTTTAGTATCTTTATTTTTTGTATGCATTACTTTTAATACATATGGTAGCATACTACGCATGTTGTACTGAGCTTTGTGTTGCTTAACACATCTTTGACATGATTTCTTAATACATTAAAAGATTCATTTTTTATGGAAACAAATACTTTTTACAATTTTTTTATGTTCTAATTAGTTGAACATAACAGTAGAATGCATTTATACATTTTGATAGATCATACATAATGGACTATAATCTCTTATTTTTCTGATTATATATATTACAGGATCACATCAGTCATGCAGTACTTGTACATGAGGTAATAATGTCTGTTTCATGCTACTATCATTCCTTCTCCCATACCCCTTCCTCTCCTTTCACTCCCTTCTACCTAATGAAAAGTAAATCTATTCTTCCTCATCCACCCCCTTTATTGTGAATTAGCTTCCACATATCAGAGAAAACATTTGATCTTTGGTTTTTTGGTTTTGGCTTATTTCACATATCATGATATTCTCTACATCCATTCATTTACCAGCAAATGCCAGAATCTCATTCTTCTTTAAAGTTGAGCAATATTCCATTGTATATATTTACCACATTTTCTTTATTCATTCCTCTGTTGAAGGGCATCTAGCTTGGTTCCATAGTTCAGCTATTGTGAGTTGAGCAGCTGTAAACATTGATGTGTCTATGTCTCTGTAGTGTGTTGATTTTAAGTCCTTTAGGTATAAACCAAGGAGTGGGATAACTGGGTCAAATGGTGGTTCCATTCCAAGTTATTTGAGGAATCTCTATACTGCTTTCCAGAGTAGTTGCTCCAATTTGCAGTCCCACCAGCAATGTATGAGGGTACCTTTTTCTCCACATCCTTGCCGACATTTATTGCTGCTTGAATTCTTGATAATTGTCACTCTGACTAGGGTGAGTTGAAATCTTAGGGTACTTTTGATTTGCATTTCTCTAATTGTTAGATATATTGAATATTTAATCATATATTTGTTGATTGATTATATATCGCTTTCTGTGAAGTGACTGTTCAGTTCCTTAGCCCATTTATTGATTGGGTTATTTGTTCCTTTGGTGTTGTTTTTTTTTTTAGTTCTTTATATATCCTGGTGATTAGCACTCTATCTGAGATGCATGTGGTAAAGATTTTCTCTCAATTCTCTCTAGGCTCTCTCTTCACATTGATTGTTTCTTTTGCTGAAAAGAAACTTTTTAGTTTGAGTCCGTCCCATTTATTGATTCTTGACTTAACTTCTTGAGCTTTAGCAATATTGTTAAGGAAGTCAGGTCCTAGGTCGATATGGTGAAGATTTGGGCCTACTTTCTCTTCTAGTAGTCGAAGGGTCTCTGTTCTAGTGCCTGAGTCTTTGATCCACAGTGAATTGAGTTTTGTGCAGGTTGAGAGATAAGGGTTTAATTTCATTTTGTTACATGTGGCTTTCCATTTTTCCCAGCACCATTTGTTGAATAAGCTATTTTTTCTCCAGTGAATGTTTTTGGCTCCTTTGTCAAGTATGAGATACCTGTATTTATGTGGGTGTGTCTCTGTGTCTTCTATTCTATACCATTGGTCTACAAGTCTGTTTTGGTGCCAATACCATACTATTCTTATTACCATAGCCACTGGGATTATAGACACGTGCCACCATGCCTGGCAAAACAAGTATTTTTTAGACTTTGTTCATTTTCTTTTGTTTCTATTCTTCCTACAAAATTCTGCTCTTCCATGTCTTTCTGGCTGATAATTATTCACTTTTCAAGGCCAAATTTTATTCTCTGTTCTTCAGACAAAGTTAATTATTTCCTTGTTTTTATTCTTAGAGTTTGAAAACCATATCAGATTTTATTAGTATTGCATGGTTGTTGCATTTGTCTTGCTTATTAGACTGAGTTTCAGGAAGGTTTTGGACCATATTTTTTACTCAGTTCCTTACCATATGCTGTTCACAAAGTAGATGGTCAGTAGTTGATTATGTAATTGAATATTGAGAATTTACTTATTTCTCATCAAAGTAAAAGAGTGAAAATTATTTTGGAAATACATAATATTGCAAGAGTTCTTACAAACTTTAAAGGAAAAAAGAATAAAGTAAGAAGAATGATTTAACCTTTATTCACCAATATTAATCATCTCCTAGTAAAAACAGAAGGAAAAATAATTGCCTATGTATTTTTTTTCATAATGGAGAAAAAAGAACCAAAGAGACTACTTTCTATCAGCAATTGCAACATTTCAAAACAAGTGGACATATTTTGATCATTTATTTTTTCCTTGCTCCTACTTGAGGGGAACTTTTTCAAACTCAGTGACAAGGAAGTTACATACAAACAACATTTTCTTTACTGCCCTTTGGTTTAGTCTTTGCAAGACTGTAAGTTTTCCCAACTAGTAACCTATTTTCAGGTAGAGAGGTCAGCCCAAGCAAAAAATCACCTTTCACATCTTTGACCTTGCAACAAGGTCAAGAGGGTTGCAGTACAGCAGTGATCTCCAAGTGAAGCCAGTGCATTTTAGATATGATGTGAGATCAACCACTGATATGTGGAAAGAAAATAAAATGCAAACATCTACATGTCTAATCAGATTTTTTGAAGAGGTTAAGGTCCATCTACAATTAATAGAAGGCTTGGCACCTAAAACCCCCTCAGCTGATTTGAGGAATTCTCAGTAGAGGAGCAAAAAATCTAGAACTCAGAGCTTCAGAAGGTGATATTTACATTTAACTTTTTTCAGTACTGGAACATCACAAATCACCAAACTTAATTAAAAAGACAGATCATCTTATCTAATTTTGAATACATTTACCCTATCCTTCACAAAATGGTTTTAAACTCTTTCCTTAAAGACAGATGGATAAATGGATGGAATTGGAGAAGATCATGCTAAGTGAAATAAGTCAAGTCCAAAAAACCAAAGGCAGAATGTTTTCTCTGATGAGTGGATGATTATACATAATGGGGGTGATAAAAGAAGATTTTAGGAAATTTAGATTATGTAGAGGGAAATGAGGGGGAGGAAGGGGCAGAGGTATGAAGGGTGGTGGAATGATACAGACATCATTACCCTACGTACATGTATTATTACATGAATGCATGAATCTATATCATGCACAACCATAGAAATGAAAAGTTGTACCCAATTTGTGTACAATGAATCAAAATGAAGCCTGTAAAACTTTAAAAAAATAAAAAATAAAATAAAATAAATATTTTGTAAAAATTTATTTCAGAAAAAAAGACATTGAAAACAAAATCAATGAAAAAGTTAAGCAAATAATAATACAGAAGTGTTGAAAGTTTTACTCCTATTTTTAGCTATGCAATCAGTAACATTATGAAGAATAAGAATTTGTCAATTGATGAAGAATAAGAATTTGTCAATTGATGCTCTAATTAGATATGAATGGAATTTGAGCAATAAAATTAGTAGAAATTAGTAGAATAGTCCATATATGCACAGAGATTATACATAGACACACATATGTACATACACATGTATTTATTTCACTATCAAACATATTCAGTCCAAAGAATGCCTACAAATCATTGATGTGGAGGACTGCTGAGACCAATTCTTGTTAAAAAATTAGCTAAAGATACAATGTTTAATGAAGACGGATGCAGTGGTTAGGAAAGCAGGATGGGGCAAAGAAATGAAAGGGACTCATTCAATTAACCCCTTAGAACAGAGAAGTCAGTTCAATATGGCAAATACAGAAGATGAATGATGAGACACTGTGAGAGAGAAATGGAAAATAGTTAATCTCGTCTTGAGTTAGAAAGATACACCTGAATCAAGAGCAGGAGTAAAGCAAAGGTTTTTATATTTAATATTGGAAAGACCTCATGATAAGATATATTGCAAAGGGAGTCTGTTTTTCTCTTAAAAGGTATACAAAAAGTCAAATATGGACAAAAGTTGAAAATAAAGAGGCTCAAGACTTAAGTCTGAGATACTGACATTCATCATTATTGGTGTTTTTTCAGAAGCAGCCTAATTAGAAGGGGTTAGTGTTCCAGGACCAGAATCAAACAAATTTATTTCCCATGTTCTTATTTTGAAAATTTGCCTTAATTATTTAGTAGATATTATAGTTTGTTATGGTTCAGAAGTTGGGGTATCCCCCAAAAGCTCAGGTGTGAGACTGTGCAGGAATTTTCAAATGTGGTAGCTATATTGTAAGAGTGCTATTTTAATCAGTGCATTCATCTACTGATAAGGGTTAACTGGGTGGTAACTGTAGGTGAGTGGGTATGGCTGGAGGAAGTGGGTCACTAGGAAAATACTTTGGGGGCTTATATTTTGTCCCTGTTCAGCAGAGTTCTCTGCTTCCTTCTTACCATGTTCTGAGCTGCTTTCCTCCTCCATGCCCTTCCACCCTGAGGTTCTACCTCACCTGAAGGCCCAGAGCTATGGAGATAGCTAAGTAAGAACTGAACCTCTGAAATGGTGAGCAGAAGTAAACTTTTCTTCCTCTACATTGTTCCTGTCAGGTCCTTTGGTCATAGTGACAATAAAGCTGACTAAAACGTATTTATAAATGACAAGTAATATGATTTATTCATTTTCAGGTAGTATATTGATTGAAAAGATCAATTAAAAGAGCCCGAATGTGAAAGCATAATCATATTCTTTCTCTGCAGAAGACTGGCTTGAACAGCATAAGCTGCAGTAAATGACATCTTTCACAGAGCCCTAGGACGGAGCCCATGTTCTTCACCTCCTTATATGAGTAGAAATTTCAGTCATAAGCAAAATAGATTACCAAAATTTTCCATTATGTATGTCTTTCTAGAATATGGATGTATTAGAAGTCAAATTGATATGGAATAACCTACTAGAAACTAATATATACCTTCACTTTTAAGAAATATTATTATTCATATTTTAATATGCTTAAAATTGGGCTGTTTCTCCTATGCAGTGGAATATTATACTCTTAGTGTGGTGACAGGTGTGATGTAGTTATTCTCTATACATGCAAAAACTTCGTTACTTTCCCTAATCATTTGAGCACACAAATACAATCCCTCCATCTTTTAGTTCCTCCATCCCCCACCCACAAATTTGAGGAAGCTATGAATTCTGTTTATTTCCTGATAACCTGCTGACATGCCTTAGTGAGAAGAAGCAACAGTATGAACATATAAAGAACTGAAAGCTCTCTTTTCACATTATTGATTGTATCCTTTGCTGAGAAAAGGTTTTTAGTTTGAATCAGTCTCATTTATTGATTCTTGGCTGGATTTCTTGTGCTTTGGGGGTCATGTTAAGGAAGTCTGGTCCTAAGCGAACGTGATGAAGATTCGGACCTCCTTTGTCTTCTATTTGGTGCAGGGTCTATGGTCTAACTTCTAGGTCCTTCATCCATTTTGAGTTGAGTTTTGTGTAGGGTGAGAGATAGAGGTTTAATTTCATTTTATTACACATAGATTTCCAATTTTCCCAGCACCATTTGTTGAACAGGCTATCTTTTCTCCATTGTGTGTTTTTGGCTCCTTTGTCTAGTATTAGGTAACAGTATTTATGTGGGTTTGTCTTTGTGTCTTCTATTCTGTACCATTGGTCTGCCTGTCTATTTTGGTGCCAATACCATGCCATTTTTGTTACTACTGCTCTGTAGTATAGTTTAAGATCTGGTAGTGTGATACCTCCTGCTTCACTTTTTCTGATGAAGATTGCTTTGGCTATTCAAGGTCTCTTATTCTTCCAGATGAATTTCACGATTGCTTTCTCTATTTCTATGAGGAACATAATTGGGATTTTAATTGGAACTGCAATGAATCTGTATAGCACCTTTGGTAGTATGGCCATTTTGAAGCTTTTTCTCAGCAAAGGATATAATCAATAATGTGAAAAGAAAGCCTACAAAGTGGAAGAAAATCTTTTCCACACTCACTTTGGATAGAGCACTAATCTCCAAAATTTATAAAGAACTTACAAACTTTACACCAAAAATACAAAGAGCCCAATCAATAAATGGGCCAAGGAACTGGATAGACACTTTACAGAAGAAGATATAGGTGATTAATAAATAAATAAAAAAGTATTCAACATCTCTAGTAATTAGAGAAACGCAAATTTAAACAACTATAAGATTTCATCTTACTTCGATTAGAATGGCTCTCATCAAGAACACAAGCAATAATAGATAGTGGAGTGGATGTGAGGGAAAAGGCACACTTGTATATTGCTGGTGGAGTTGCAAATTGGTGCAGCCAGTCTGGAAAGCAGCATGGAGATTCCTCAGAAAACATGGAATGGATCCACCATTTGACTCAGCTATCCCACTCCTCCTCTGCTTATACCCAAAGGGCTTAAAATCAGTATACTATAGTAATGCAGCCACATCAATGTTTATAACAGCTCAATTCACAATAGCTAGACTGTGGAACCAACCTAGATGCCCTTCAACAGATGAATGGATAAAGAAACTGTGGTATATATACACAATGGAATAGCATTCAGCCATAAAAAGAATAATATTATGGCATTTATAGATAAATGTATAGAATTGAAGAATATCATACTAAGTGAAATAAGCTAAGCCCCAAAACACCAAAGGCTGAAGGTTTTCTCTGATAAGTGGATGATAATACATAATAGGGATAGTGGGGTGGGGTGGGTAAAAGAAGAATTTAGGAACTTTAGATTATGTAGAGGGAAATGAGAGGGAGGAGGGGGCAGGGTATGAAAGATGGTGGAATGAGGCAGACATTATTACCCCATGTACATGTATGATTACACAAATGGTATGAATCTACATTGTGCATGACCATAGAAATGAAAAATTTTACCCCATTTGTGTGAATCAAAATGCAGTCTGTAAGAATAAAAAAAATAAAAAAAATTTAAAATTTTAAAAATAAAGAAGAATTGCCAGCAGCTTAGGTGACAATAGAATACACTGTAATTCTCATGATGTCCCGGAGGTCAATATCGTGCAGAAAATGTAAACATTTTTTAATTCAAGTAAAATAATGCTTTGGAAAATTTGAGCAAAGAAATTTTAGAAATCATTAGTTTGATTCTTCTGACATTTTAATTTTTATATATGATCAAGAATGGTTTACAGTGAATGTCTTTGTCAAAATATGATAAAACTGTTCTTTTGATAATTATTAAAGAAAATTTCCAAGTGATGAAAAAGTTTTGATCAGTGAAATAGGCCATGATAAGTCTGAATGGATAGCCTCTTAGATTACAAGATGTACAAAATGTGTTCTTCTCATCAAGTACAATGATGAAATATCTCTTAAAAATACATCAGCATTGTTCTCCAACAATCATACTTATTGGTATCTTGGATTCTTTTCTGAAATTTTTATTTAGACTATATGACTAAACAGGATTTTCAATTCCCATTTTTTGGATGCTGGACTGTGGTACTGATTGTATCATGTTCCTTCTTTTCATTGTAGTCTCCTCTCTGTATTTTGTTCACAGGAGCTCTTAATATAAATGTGAGGGTGCCGTGCAAATATAATTGGGCAAGTATATCAGAAAGTGGAATTGCAAGTGAACTCATACACATTCAGGTAGCAAATTACAAGCACAGGCACTTAACAAAGGAAATTCCCCAGAAAACACTTGCTCTATTTTTAATAAAGAAAACATGCAGCAACTTGATTCATATTAAGACAATCCAACAACATCAGAAATGACTTGTAGTATCTATATACCTTTCATTAAAGGTTTGTATTTTAAATTTAATCTCCTTCCATCCTATAAGAACCTATACTGTGTAAAAATAAGAAGGCACTAAGATTTAGTGCATCTTATCAGAATTTCCATTTCAATATGCTTCATGGTGATAATAATAATTATAAAATCAGAAAGCATGCATACTCAATGTATCCAAAGCCACTTCACATCAATTACAATAGAAATATGTGCTGAATATTTCATGTATCTCTTCTCTCTTGAGGATAACACCTTTTGTAATTTCCATATGTCATCCAGTTAACATGACAAACAAAGAAGTTGAGGATTTCAAGCACAGTAACAGAAGTGAAAGATTTTGATTGACTGGTACATTATAACTCTTATTACATACTGTGGACCCAGGATGTTATAATAATTAGCCTGTCAAGTCAATTGTTACTCTTCATTAAAAATGAATATAAGAGAGCAATTAAGCTCACAACTTTAGCTTCATTAGGACATTCTGTTTTTGTAGTCTGTTGCAGTTCAGTGTCTCATTGTAAAGAATGTATCATTTTCTAATAGAAGGTTTCATCTTCATTATTTTGATTATGTACTCAAATGGCAAAATGTAAGCTTATGTAATAAGTGCATAAAAAATTCTTTTTTATCTTTTGCCTTTTGAAATTCATTATGGATGCAAAAGATCTTTCCTTACTCATTTTCTTCACCTTAACATTATGAGGCTGTGGACTCAGAACGTCATGCTCTTTGAAAGTGAATCATGTTTCTGAAAATGCTGACACCCACAAAAATAGATTCAACTCCAGGACTTTTCTACAGCCCAAGAAATATTGCAAAAGAAAAAAAAAGAAATCAGAGCCCAGTTTTTCTTACATAGTAAAGGTTAGATGAGTAATTAAAAAGAAATCACTTATTAGTATTGCTTCTCAACTTAGAGTACAGACTGAGTGACTGTTTTCCAGAATTGAAAACAAGCAGGTAAAACTTATGGTAGAGATCATAGAGAAGACATTGGTTCTCCTTCTGCATTTTAATGAAATAAAATCAGATATAATAATGATTAAAAACTAGTTGCTCCCTTTATTCAGTGACAACCAAACTCATAAGTTGGAAATTAAAGAGAGAAAGAGGTCTGCATGGCCAGGAGACATTATAGGGAAAGGTTGAACCGTAGACCAGCAGTACAGAATGGATCCTGAAAGGAGGGAGGTTTTGTCAACTCCTTCACCCTTACTCAACTTTGACATATTAAATTCTATACAGGAAATGTCATGATCTCCTTTGAGAATATATCAAACTTTTCACAGTTAGCAAAATGTTACTTATAATATCCAGAAGATATTACTACCACTATACATGGAAGCCAGCATGATGTAGTACAAAAGAGAATTTACTTAAATAGATCTAAATTTTAGTCATATTACCCTTCTACCTGAGTTGGTTGACCTTAGATAGACTACATACACTCTGAGCATTAGTTATATGTGCTATTTTTTAAATACAGTTTGCCATCCCCTAACTCAAGCAGGAATTTAATCCCCAGAGTCTTATGTTAATGATATTAACAGGGTAAAAACTTAATTCGACTATGGCATTTGTAGGTGAGGCCTTTGGAAAGTAACTAAATTAGATTAGGTGAATAGGGTGGAGTCCTCATGACTGGATCCGGTAGTTTTAAAAGGAGAGGGAGAGAGACCACACAGACATGGAGATACATGCAAGTTCCTGCCATGTTCTGATGTTGCTTCATGGTCTTTCACCAGAGCCTTTATTTTACTGTTTGCACTTCATCCTACAAATGTGTCAGCTAAATAAATCACTTTTCACGGGATAGAGTCATGAAAATAGTCCAATACAATTGGCATTAGTTTTCTTGGACTGTTGCAACAAAATACGACAGACAGGTTGGTTTTAACACCAGAGTTTATTTCTCCATGAATATGGAAGTTATATGCTTTAGCCATCAAGATTTTGGTAGGTTTAGCTTCTTCTGAGGTCTGATTCCTTAACTTCCAGATAGCTGCCTTCTCCCTGTGTCCTCACATGGTCTTTTCTCAGTGAGTGTGCCTCCTGGTGTCTCTGTGTCAAAATATCCTTGTTTGTTGAGAACGCCAGTCTAATTAGATTAGGGTTCACCCTAACAGCTTCGTTTTATCTTAACCCAATTTAAAGGCTCAGTTTCTCAATGTAGTCCCATTCTGAAGTACTGGAGGATAAGGGTTTCAACAGTGAAATTTTAGGGGAATTCAATACAGCCCAGGGTACCTTATTTCTATAATTAGAACAACAATATTAAAACTCTTGGAGTTATTGTAAAAATTTAATTAACCAAAACATATGAACTGTCAGCTGAAATGTATCTTACACATGGTAGACATTCAATAGAACTTTCTGCAATTACTTCCTAAACCATAAATCATCTAACCTTAGAATATCTCAGTTCATGGTTTGTTCTCTAATGAGAGTGTGGTCTAAGAATCAAAATCTAGCAGTTAAGGGTGGCATATTGGACACAAGTATATGTACCATAAACACTCAAATTAAATATAAACAAAATTATACTGTCAAAACAAAAACACTGTACTCACTAGTTCACACTGAAAATCAGATATATTTCATCAAGTTAAACAAGTTTTTATTTCATTTGTTCTTTTTCACCACCTTCTAGATGTGATTGGGGTCAGTCTGAACTTCAGTTTGTCTTCTGTACCCGCACTGTCATAATGATGAAAATGTTATAACTTGGTACTATCCCAAAAAGTGACCACCATCCACCTGAGCACTTGAAATATGGCTAGTACACCTGAGCAACAGAATTTTTAATTTATTTCAATTTAATTTTTTAATTTAATTTTTACTTTAATTTTAATTTAATTTACATAGCCAATGGCAATTAGATGTCATATTGAACAATGTGGTTCTATATCATATTCCTCAAATTTGGTTTAATTTGTGGATAAAATAAATTACATGCTGATACCATGGATTTAAAAAAAAATGCAACAGAATTGAAGCTTTACCTTCAGAAATACTGCTTATTGCATTATCAAGGTCAGAATTTTTATACCAATAATTCTTCTGATGCTAACTATTAACCAGTTACACGGTTGATGCGTGCCAAGTAAAACAGAACCAATAAGCTCCCTGAAGTCAACATCTGTGACAACTATGTTAGCAAAGTTGATCTTCTGAACCTGCCAAGTACATAGACTTTGTATCAAGTGAAAGAGCAGATGTTTACTTTGTTTCTGAAGGAATCTGTACAATCCTTGCCCAAAATAAATTTGCTGATACATTCACTAAATTGGAAATGGTCCAATTTTTTAACATAATCTGAGTAACAGAGTTCCTTAGTTCAGACATTCAGGGATAAATTACAGATCATGCTTACTTGGAACACCTGGATCAACTACTTGTAATTAACTCTATTGTTGAGAACAGTTGGAAATCTTGCTAAACATGAGTTTTGATGATCTTTTTTCCCTCTTGATTGACCAAATTCATATGCCCTTTATCATTCTGTACACCAGAGTTTGGCAAAATTTTCTCTATAGAGTCTGATTGCAAATATTAGCAATTTGTGGCCTAAGAGGCAAAATTGAAGATACTGTAGAGGCACCTATACAGTCATTTATAAATGTAAAGCCATTCTCAGCTTGTGGACCACATAAAAGCTGGAGAGATTCTGCCCACCAACCATAGTCTCCCAACCCTTAGTATTATCTCTGGGTTGTTAATAATTAACATAGGATTATGACAATGTATGTGACAAAATTTGTAGTAATTGTCCCTCAAGGTTTAAGTGATTATTTGAAGAATATAAAGAATATGATATGAAAAAATATGAAGAATATGATATAGAATTACATTGTTAATTACAAATAATTGCATATGTACTTTGTAAATATTAAGCAGTCTGACAGATATTCAGGTTAAACAGTTAAGGTTAATGAGTTGTATCATGTGCTCAGTGCTATTTAAATTTTAGAAATCAAAATGTATATTGAAATTTATGAATGGCATTTATAGGAAATGAGATGTCAATTAAAATTTAAATAGACAACAGAAACGCCTTTCTTAATTGTATTAATTTAATATTCATATTCAATAAAAACATGGTCATAGTTTGGAACAATCAGTAAAATTATTTAAAAATTGTGGCCCCTACCTGAATTCCTTCTTATCCTTTATTTCCCCTATCAAAACCAAATAGCTTCACTTTTGCAATGTTGCTGGAGGAATTTTCTTGATTTTAGTCACTTTTACTTTTTTCAAAAATGTTTTTTATGTATGCACTATAGTTATACATAAGAGTGGATTCCATTTTTACATAATTGTACATGTATTGAATATAATCTGCTCCATTTCAGTCCCCATTACTTCCTACATTTTCCTCCTCCCTCTCTCTTTTCCCCTTCTTCTACATGGCCTGTCTTCCTTCTGTGTATTTATTGTTTTCTTAATTGATTCTATATAGTTATACATAAAGGTGAAATTTGCTATGGTACATTCCTATATGTACACAGCATGATTTGGTCAACTGCATTCCTCAGTTCCTTTTACCAGCCTTCCTCCCTCTTAATCTTCTTCCTCTACTCCACAGATGTTGCTTCTTTTTTCATGGGATTCCCCCACTTTTTTTCTCTTATTTTTGTCTAGCTTCAAGATCTGAGAAAAAATATTTGAATCTTGACTTTCTGAACCTGTCATATTTCACTTATATTCTTTGGTTACATTCATTTACCTCTAAATGCCATAATTTCATTCTTTTTTATGGCTGAGTAAAACTCCACTGTGTATGTACACCACATTTCTTTATCCATTCATCTCTTGATGGGCAAGTGGGCTGGGTCCCTCCTAAGTATTTATCCAAAAGAACTAAAATCAGTACACTATAGTGATACAACACATCAGTGTTTATAGCAGTGTGTTTCACAACAGCCAAGTTATGAAACTTTCACTTTTTACTATGGCAAATGTTATCATCCCCAATCCCCCACTCACATGTTTCTGTATATAAGGAAAGAAAGTTGCTCTGACATAATTTGCATTAAAAACTCATTCTTCCTTCATGTCTTTGGATACCTCTCCTGTCTCATGGCATGGTACTAAATCAGATTCTTGCTAGCTCAGCTGTCATCTTTTCTATTGACCTATTCCCATTGATAAAATTAAACTTATTGCATTGTTTTCCTTAATATGGGTGTACAATATTTAATAGAACATAAGGTCTTGCTTTTTTCACAATTGCCTTAGCTTTGCAAACACTTTTAATGGTTTTCTAATCATTAAAATGATATTTTTACTATACTCATTCTTCATATTCCAAATGCAGTAGTTCTCTCCATTTATTCAGGTCAACTTTTATGCTCTTGAAAAATATTAAGGTATTAAACATCTGTTAGATTTTAAGGTTCTGTAAGGAATTTGGGGCAATTGTGATGGCAATGCATTTTATTATTTTATTATTTATTATTATTTTCCAATTTGTTGTAGCTGGTGTCACACAACGTACTAATTATTGAATGCCTCTAAAGTCTCCCACAACCACAGTGGAATTCCCTTGTTTGATTCTTATTAAAAGATTGGTTTCCCATAAAGACATTTATAGAAGCTTCAAATAAATAAAAGGAGATTGTTTCTTCCTTTGCAGTTTATATATCTCACTACAATGCTCACTACAACACTATGGCCTACAGGAGACTTCAATGGTAAACTTTTTATAGTAGATATCTATTTATCCTAATATGCAATTCAGGGTTATTTTCTGGTATTCTGATATGTCTAAGAAGTTTTGTTTAATTTTGTTTATCTTAATCATGAATGAATGTTAAATTGCATTGGATTTATAATGTATCTGCTAAAAGGTACAAGTTGTATCCTTTAAGCTAATATGAGAGATTGTATTGAGAGGACTTTTAGTATAATTCTTATCTTGCATTCTTAGAATGATTTTTAATTGATCATGAATAATATATTTAATATATGTATATTTAAGAATAAGTAGCTTTTATCAGTAAATAATAGTTTGATTTAGATTTTTAAAAATTGTAGTTATAGATGGAAATTATAACTTTCTTTTGTTGGGCCAGAACTATCTGATTTTCCTTAGGGTATGCCAGTTGAAATGTACATTTAAAATCATTTGGACCTGTTGCTGTTTCAGGGTGTTAGTGGTAGAGTCAATATCATAAAAATAAATGTAATCAGTATAATTATATCAATAATAATATATCAATATATAATTAATTATAGTTGTCAATATTTTTCCATCTTGGAGGCCTCAATTTTATTGTAACATTTGTGAGAAACAGAAATTTATTAAGAGTTATCTCTGTGATCTCAGAAACACAGGAGAATGACAGAGAAGAGCAGGGCCAGGGCAAGTCTCCCAGATAAAACATTCTCTGATGTTTCGTCCAGGTGGGTCGGTGTTCTCCCCTTGTCCCCAGGCAGCTCTGCATGCAGTCCTGTGAAGTCCCAGGCAGTTCACAGACCGCCCTGCAGCAACTGTTCCATATAAGTGAGATACAGTGTGATCTGTCATTCTATGTGATTTTGTCTGTGTCCTAGCTGTCCACTATTGTTGGAACCACTTTTCTTCAGAGTCCAGGGTGTGTCTGTCTTCTTTTCATTGGTGTCACTTTGTTTCTGAATCTTTAAACACCCATCAACATGGCACACATCAACATGGTGCACACGTCAACAAATTTGCAGAACACAGGCAGCAATCCTCCCAGTCACCCCTTCTAGCCCTTATTGTTTTCGCAAGTAGACTAGGGTCCCCCAATGGAGATGCAGTAGAGACATGATGTACTCTGGGAGGACTTGCTTTCCTCTGTCCTTCACCCACTGCTGCTGATTCAGGGGATGGGTGGAGGGCCACAAGGACATGCTGGGGTTTTATTCTGAAAGTGCAAGTTGTTGTTTATAGTCTGCAAAGGGGAATGTCAGGCAGACTGGCTCTTTTGTTGCCCCTCTGCCCTGACTACTTGTCCTCCTCATGCAGCTAATATTCATTGGGTCAGAAGGGAAAAGAAGAAAGGGCAGTCTCACTGGCCCAACTTCCAGAAAAGCAGGCTTAATTTGGACTGCTCAGACTGCTCCTTGGGTTGTCTGGTGCTGGTGCTGAAGCATCAGTTATATAGCCATCAGTTCGACAAGTTTTATGGTTACCAATATATCCAGATATTGTAATGTGCTATAACTCACATTAAACATGACCCTCATTATCGTGAGGTTCAGGTGGTAGTGGGTTATAGATTGCACAGTATTCATCAGCCTGGCTCAGTCATGGATGCCACATGGTTTGGTCAACTGTGGACCTGTGATCAATAGTCAATAACTGACTGGTGATGTTTACACTTCAGCAGAGGCATGAAAAGGAATGTCATATCTTGCATTTGACATTGCAGAACTTCTCATTCAGCTGCAAAAAGATGTTTCCTTCAAATAGAAGGAAACATATGACTATGCAGTACAGAAGGACACCCAATTTCCAGATGTCTACCATGAGGCCATCACATTCTTCCCACAGGTAGAGCTCTGAAGCACAGCATAGGACTATGCCACAAATTGTGTCCAGTTTCTTCCCAGCCATGAACATGCTGCCCAGGCTGAAGTTGCAGAGTTTGATATTTCCTCTGGTATCCACCAGGATAATCTCTGGTTTAAGATCTCTGCATGATGCCCTTTTTGTGTCAGGAGTGAATGTGCCTGTGACCTTCCTGAACACTCTCCAGGTCTCCTCCTCCTGCATGCCAATGACCTCGGAGATGTACTGCAATAACTGTCCCTCATCTGCATGCTCAATTCTGAGGTAGATTTTTTGATGGTTTCAACAATGTGAAACAATTGTATTGCATTTTGTTGGTCCACAGTCTTTATTACATCCACTTCATACATCATTAAGGGCAAGTTGTGCACTACATTTTCCAGAAATTTCCATAAGAATATGTCATTGCAGTTCCACCTGGACAAAGGTACCCTTCCTGATGTCCCTGAATACCTTATAATAGCAGATGTGGATATCCTTAAAGAAGGATCTAGCTGAGAGACCCTGCCACATTCCCATAACCTCACAACTCTAACTACTCTCACTACACAGCCTAAGCAGCAACACCAGCTAAGGATGCCATCTAAACCAATACACAAACAAAACAAAGACAAAATAATCAATATTTAAAATACCCCCCCCTCAAAAAAAATCAAATACCCAATATCTAAAGACCAAAACCAGAAACAGCAAAATACCAACTGAGCTAACAATCTGTGATCTTGAGCAGTCCCCACCATGATCTCCCTGTGGCCTTATAGAGGTGCTGTTTGGAGTTCCAACACATTGGCATCTTGAGAGGTCACAGGAACAAATGGCCCAGTCATGGTTGAATATAACCCACGATTGTCTCATTTTTGGCCTCTGGGACTATTTCCAGTTTAGTAATAAGAATAAGAAAGGATTCCAGAAACTTGTTTCAGTAGATTATAGAGAATGATATTTATTTGTTCAGGAATAAAAATCCATAGGATGCTTCAATGGCCTTTTTAAGTCTGAAAATCTATGACAACTTTCGGCTCATAAAGATTTCATCATGTTTACGTAGATGCTAACACACAACAGGGAGGGTGGGGAAGGGAAGAATAGAAGTCCATTGGATTAGACAAAGGGAGGCAGAGGGAAGGGAGTGGGGAGGGGAATAGGAAGGATAATAGAATTAATTGGACATAACCTTCCTTGCCTTGTATTTGAGTATACCACCAGGGTAACTCTGTATCATGTACAACCACAAGAATAGGATCCTAATTAGTATAAGTTATACTCCACGTATGTATAATATACCAGTACATTCTATTGTCATGTGTAACTAAAAAGAACAAATTGATTAATTAATTAAATAAATAAAAATTTTAAAATTTTAGAAATCAAAATAAAGATAGATCATGGAGAAAAAATATTTCATCATATATACACTCAAGGTATTCATTTCTTTTATCTTTCAACTCAGAAGAGTTGGTGTGAAAAGGATGATAACATTTTAGTCATGTTGTGATACTATAACAAAATGCCCTGTTACTAAGACACTTCAGGACATGTTTTTAATCTGTGAGGCTAAGAAGAAGGGAGTTTTCATCAAAAGTTCCCCATAAGGTTTTCATCAAATTTTTCATCAGAAACTCTGGAACCCAAAAGATAATTGGTTGATATATTCGAAGTGATGAAAGACAGCCTGCTATCCAGGAATCTTATGGCCCGCAAAAGAAGAGAGAAATGGAGGCATTCCTAGATAACTCAGTTCCTTCACGCTGCTATATCAAAACCCATGCTGCTGAGTTAGTTTTCACAACAGGAATTGACTTCTCATAGTTCTGAAGTATGACAAGTCCAAGGTCAATGTGCCAGAAGATTCAGTGTGAAGAAGTTTTGCCTTCTCTTTCTATCATGGCAATTTATTGCTGTGTCCTCACATGATGAAAAGAAGAATCTAACTCCCTCAAGTATCTCTCTCTCTCTCTCTCTCTCTCTCTCTCTCTGTCTCTCTCTTTCTCCCTGTCTTTATCTTTCATCTTGTACTGGTCATTGAAGCCAGCCCTTTTTACTTTATTTTGACACAGATCTTACTAAGTTCTACAGGCTCACCTCAAACAAGGGCTCCTCCTGCCTCTATGTGTGTGTGTGTGTGTGTGTGTGTGTGTGCCTGCGTGTGTGGCGAAGGACTGAATCAGGGACTTGTGCATGACACCCCTTGCCAAAGACACACATCCTGTCCAGGAAGTTGGAGCCTCATGACCTAACTACCTCCTGAAGACCTCATCTCAACATTGTTGCTTTAGAGTTCAAGTTTCAAGAGGAATTTTGGAGGGACACACATATTCAAACCATAGAACCAGGTGAATAAGAGTTGAGGGAGTTGGTCACTACTAGATGTGCCCTGTGTGAGGGGAGTTCTTCAGATTAAGCTTTAGAACATTGGGCAGAAATTCAGAGTTGGATAAAGACAGAAAGATCTCTGGAAAGACAAATTCATGACAATTTTTAAAACTAGTGTTAATGATTTTCTACATTATTTGAGACTCATTTAGAAAAAAAAAATCTAATTAGTCCATGTTATAAACATACAATGCATCCACATGCAAATATGTGAACTCAATAACTGAGGAGGGATGGAATTGGAGATGTGTATGAGAAGTCTTTTGTACATTGTTAAATTTAGACTGCTCTAGATTCACATCAGAGTGATATCACTTTCACATGTTAGAAGTAACCCCCATGGAAACCATAAAGAAATAGGTATAGTACATATCTCAAAAGAAAGAGATGGGAATTCCGATGTTTTACTAAAAAATAAAATAAATAGGAAAGAACATAATTATGTAGGAAATCAGGTTCAAAAAGTTGACAGACATAGAAAACAAACAACAAAATGACAGAAGGCAGTCCTCTCTTATCAAGAATTGGTTTAAGTGACAATACATTAAACACTCCAATAAAAAGGGAGTGGCAGAAGGAAGAGAAAATATTATTCAATTTTCTTTCTTTGAGAACTACCAGAAGAAAAGCATCCAGACTGGTTCTAGGCAGAAAGCATGCTCTAGGCTGAGGGTTGGAAGTATAAGAAGGCCTAAATGTGTGACCTCAGTGATGAAGCAAAAACGAACAGAACGCCACCTATAGGTCAGATAAAGGTCAAACTAAAAGCTGGGTGTTCTGATTTCCATTTTGCCAATGAGGATACTGAGGCTAGGAAAGGTTGAGTCATCCCACTGAGTTTCTTTCCTCATACCCTGGTTCCAAAGTCTTTACTCCCTCAAAATACGGTACACGTGCCAACACTGACACACATTGAGTTACCCACCACCTAGGTATATACTTATGATATGGTTGCAATGAATATGCATATTGAGTCAGGTTGATTAAATATATTTAGGAATTTAGTCCATTTCCCCAACAAACAGATCAGCTTCTGGCTCCCCTAAATATCTCTGGCCCATCTTCTAAACAGTCACCAGAGGATTTTTTCTAAAGCACCTACTCAGTTGAGTGTTTTGATCATGACTCAGTTCTGATCCAGTAAAGCTTTTTCTATTTTCTCTGTAAGGAAAGTACAAAGGGCCCTCCACATCAGGCTGAATAAACACAAAGCTCATCAGAGTAGACAGGATAAAGCTGAAGGTGGTATTAGTGAACTGGAATATCAAAATTGCTCAGGATGCACCACAGAGAACAACAGAAGATGTGAATATAGAAGACAGGCTCTGAAAGTCAAAAATTCCTTACAAACCCATCAGAGTTTGAGGAGGAGAGAAGTAATCACACAAGAGAGCCAAAATACAATTAGCCTTTCCTGCTGAAGCCAACATGAGCTTCATCAGACCCTCTCTTGGCATTCAAGGAGCTGAGTATCCAGAGACTATGGTGGGGGAGAAGAAAGGAAAGGAGAATAAAATGAATGTTAATTGAATGTTACTCTGTCACATACTGATCCATGATATGATTCACTTAATTGATTGATTGGTCTCATTTTGTCATGGAGAAGAAATTCACTGTATTTCATTGTTCTGTGTACCCTCGGTGGTTAAGACAAAGACACACAGTAGGTGTTCAAGGAAGGCTCTCAAATGAAAATGAGCTGTGAGTTTTGTAGAGTTCAGCAGGCCCACAGTGACATGGAGGGTAGCAAGAGGAGAAGGGACTTGAATTTACAATCTTTTCACCATAGTGCCTATACCAATTCAACAGTAAGAAGCAATGTCTGCATGCCTCCTATTATGTTTGGGATATTAAATGTCCCTCAAAAGCTTGTGTTGAAGACTTGGTTCCAAACGCATCTGTGCACAGGGTGTGCTTTTTTTGTAGTTGATGGGATCATGAGGACTGTGACCTCATAAATGGATTCATCCATTGATGGATTCATAGCTTGACTGTCCATTGGAAGATGATGGAACCTTTAGAAGATGGAGTCTAATTGGAGGAAATAGGTCATTAGAGGCATGCTCTTAAAGGGTATATTTTTGTACCCAGCACATTTTCTCTCTCTCTTTCCTCTGACAACCATGAGGTGAGCTTCTTTCTACCACCACATATTCCCCACCAAGGTGTTCTGCCTTGCAAGGCACAAATTGATAGGGCCAAGGGCCCATGGACTGAAGACTCTGAAATTCTGAACCAAATAAATTTTTCATCCTTTTAAATTGTTTTTCTTGAGTATTTTGTCACAGCAATAAAAAACTGACTAACAGAAAATTAATGCCTATAAATGGCATTATTTCTTTGACTATAATTGACCTCATAGTTCAGAAGTCTTTGGAACTGATTTTCAGAAAGTTTAAATAAGCAGTGAGAAAAGGCTTAAAGTACTGTAATGGAAGCTTAATAAGTGATTCTGGTGGTAGCTCAGAAGACCAGAATGCTGATAGGAATGCAAGAGTAAAGACTGCTGAAGTGGTTTCTAATGGAAATGAAGAATCTATCGGCAATTGGACTACAACACAATTGTTTTACATTCAAGCAAGGAAATTGCCTATATATTCTCCATTCCCTGGGACTTGAGGTTAAGTTTAAAAGTGACAGAATAATTAATTTGGTGGAGGAAATTTCAAGACAGTACAGGTTTTGTTGTGGGTAATGCTGCTTCTTTTGGCCAGACTTACAGGGAGAACACAGAGCAAAACTCAAAGCACAAAGATTTTAAAAACTTGCAGTTTGGTCAGAAAAGTAGAAAGTATAAATTTGGAAGCAAGGAAGGTGTGGTTGCTGAAGAGATTAGGGTCAGTATAAACAAAAAGGCAAATAATTAACACTGGGACTATAGGAAAGATACCTTGGGAACTTCTAAGGAACTGACCATATTCCACCCATTCCAGGATCAAGGGTATAAAAGTGTAAACTCATTTGTAAGAGTGTTTTGAGAAGAGTCCCTGGGTAAACTGTTGTCCCTGGGTTGCATAGGGAATTGTTTCCCCAGGATTCCTTTCCTGTCATTCAGCTATTCAGGCACTCAAAGGTTGCCACATCTATGTTTCAAGTGGGCACAGCTATTGCTTCCTCTGCTGGGGAACCCTGGCATCTTCCATGTGGTGCTTACTTTGTAGGCATACAGAAAGCAAGAGTTAAAGGGTCTTGGAGGCTTCCATCAAGATTGTAAAGTGAAGCCAGAGAGGCCAGGCAATGCATAACCATGGCAAAATCCTTGTGGACATCTCCTAAAAGGATGTTTTAAATATTCTGTAATTTTCCTTTTTATCCACAAATATTAAATTTTTTTAAAAATATTAAAACATATTGTTTTGTCCAAACTTAAAAAAAAAAATCTACCCCTACTCTTTGTAATCAGAAAGAATTCTGTGTGACCTTGCTAATTTTCATGTGTTTTGCATGTTCTACCAAGACTTATGTTAAAATAAACTATAGGGCTGGGAATATAGCTTAGTTGGTAGAGAGCCTGCCTTGCAAGCACAAAACCCTGGGATCAATCCCCAGCACTGCAAAAAGAAAAAGAAAAAGAAAAAGAAAACAAACAAGCAAACTATAATTTGTATTGATTCAACACTGTAAACAAATGTATGTGCATTTCTCATGTACAGATATTTATTTTATATCTTATTTTGTTTCCATGATTATTATTTCTTCATTTTATAGTTTACAGTGCCTAATTTATTTTAAAGTCATTTTGAGATTATTAAATCTAGTGTACCATAATTGTTGATAATTTTTGGTGTCTGTCTTAGGCTTTTTGGGGGGGGTGGGGAGGCTTGAACTTAATTTATAGAGTCTAATTCTGTGGGAATATTTTCTTAGAAAATCTTCTCAGTCATCTACACCTACTTTGTCTCTTCAGAGACTTTTTGAGCATTCCCAACGGACTCCCAATCGACACTCAGATATTCAGTCAGTGGCTAAAAGCTCTTATTTTTCAGTAAAATTGGTGATAATCCAATTCCAGTTATTCAACCAAAGAATGACTTGACCCAAGCCTTGTCTGCAGTGATTTCCCCTGTAACCCCCAGCACAATGATTTCCATATGCTCTAGCCCCAGGCAGCAGTCCCAACTTATTTGAGCCTCCTTGGTTGAAGCTGTCATGCCTACTGTAGACTTCTATCACTCCTGAGGCTCTTTTGATCCTTGCTACCCTTGAAGGATATACCTCCCAAGTGCCTCACCATTCCATTCCCAGCTTATTTCCGTGCTTTTAAATTTTAAAGTCCAAAGATAATGTCTCCTTTTGTTGGAACTGTGTTGTTTCACTTCATATTACTGTAGTTTATTTGGATATTGTTAACGAAGCTATTATTACTTACATTGTGTGCAGGAAGAAATTTCCAGAGTAAGCTTTTGTGTTGACCTCAATCTAAAATCTTTATTGAGTTTCTCAAAATCTATCTGAAACAGGCACAAAAACATGTGTATAACTTCAGTATAGCATAAGTATAAAACTTTTCTTTGAATCTCAATTCCTGACAGATTTTCTTCTTTCTTTTTTAAACAAATTAATGATTACTTTTTTTCTAGATATACATGACAGTAAAGCATGTTTTCACATATTATACATACATGAAGTATAATTTTCCATTTTTGTGGTTGTACATGATGTGGAGTTATGCTTTTTGTGTATTCACATACAAACATAGAAAGTTATGTCCTATATTATCTCCATCACCCTCTCTTCCTTTCGTTCACCTTTGTATAATCCAATAAACTTCCATTCTCCTTCTCTCACCCTTATTTCATTAGCATCCACATATCAGAGAGAGTATTTGGTGTTTGTTTTTTGGGGATTAGCTTATTTCACTTAGCACTATAGTCTCCAATTCCATTCATTTACTGGCAAAAGCCATAATTTCATTGTTTTTTATATTTGAGTAATATTCCATTACGTATATATACCACATTTTCTTCATCCATTCATCTGTTTAAGAGAACATAGGTTGGTTCCATAGCTTGGGTATTGTAGATTGAGCTGCTATAAACATTAATATGGCTGCATCACTATAGGATGCTGATTTTAAATCCTTTGGGTATAAACCAAGGAGTGGGATAACTGGGTCAAATGGTGGTTCCATTCCAAGTTTTCTGAGGAATTTCCAGACTGCTTTTCATAGTGGTTGCATCAATTTGCAATCTCACCAGCAATGTATGAGTGTATCTTTTTTCTCACATCATTGCCAACATTTATTGTTGTTTGTATTCTTGATCATTGCCATTTTGACTGGAGTGGAGTGAGATGAAATCTCAGTGTAAATTGAAATCTCTCTAATTACTAGAGAATGTGAGCATTTTTTTCACATATTTGTCGAGAGATTGTTTCTTCTGTGAAGTGCCTATTCAGTTCCTTTGCCCATTTATTGATTATTTGCTTTTCTTGAGGGGGGTGAGATTTGGTCATCTTTTTTATTTCTCCCTTCCCCAAACTGATAAAAAGTTAAAAATATACAATTGACTCAGGTGCTATGATTCCATTTTTTAAAATCTGAGTGCAAAGACAGCCATGGCCAGTGCCCATGTTTAATTCAACATGTTTATAGTGTGGCCATAGAGGCATGTTTGAAGGCCATATTACAAAATACACAAAGATGGTCTTTTCTGCTTTATATTTCTTAGAACTTTGCCTCACTTCCAAATGAGACACTATAAAACACAAATCACAGACTATTTACTATATAAGTTATGAAAAATGCTCTACAGGTGTATGGCTATAAATTTAGAGTATAAATGGCTCTTTTTGTGGGAACTGATGTCTACCTGGGGGGAAGGTCAGAGATGGCTCAGTTTGGTATCCTGACCTGTTGAGGACCGGGTCTTGGGGCACAGCTGCACTGACTCCTCAGTCCCAGATAAGGCTGAAATTCACCTTCCAAGGGAGAATTGTAAGAGTTGAGGTGAGCAGTAGTGGTGTGAATAAAACAGGGGGTTCTGAAAGGCAGAGAGAAGGTGCATGGGACATGGAGTGCATACCTCTTTACCCTCAGCCTGACCCGTCATAGTGCCTGGGGTGGTGTAGCTGCACTCAGGCTTCCTCCATCTGAGAAAAGTTTGGAACTTCACTGCCATGGAGAGGGAGGGAAATCAAAGGTCAACAATGGAAAAATGTTTGGAAAGAGACTCCAGCAGATGCATGTGTGTGTAAGAGGATGGATGGAAGTTGACCACTGGCCCAGAAAGGCATCTTACATAAAAGAGGAAGAGGAGGAAAATAGACCTGTCCCAAGAACACGTGATTCCTGGTATTTGACGTGGCAGCAGTGGAGGGAGTGAGCTTAGTGAACTTGCATGTCCTAAGTTCTAATAGAACTATTTCTATCTGACCAAGAAAGTTGCATCCAATGCTTGCCAATTTGATTTCTAATTAGTCTGAGGTCCTCTGGCAGATCAAAATCTCACCAAGGGCTCACCATTCCCTATTCTAACCCTCTGTCCATCAGCCTGGCTCTTGAGGAAGAAAATCAAAATCAATCAGTCTCTCACTCTATTTTCTCTGTAGCTCAGGTGTGGTTCCCATTCTGGAAACTTGAGGCTGAGGACACTGCAGGTAAACTGCGTGGATCATCCACACCTACCCAGATAAGGAACTTCTGACAGGTGTTTGGGGAACTCTGAGAAGTGGGAAGCCCACACCCATGGTTTTCTCCAAGTATCCAAACAATTGCTATTTGCCCTCAAATGGGCTGCTCTGGGTCAGGGACCCCAGTGAGCACAGAACTCTTGGGGGAAGGGCGTCTTTGCTTAGACTGGCTTTGCTTAGCCCAGAGGCATCTGGGCTTTATCGAAACTGAGGACAGCTTTGCACATGTGTATATACATACCCTTACATAGGTACCTTGGAGAACCTTCCATAAATCCCTCCTGGGGGTCTTTTCCTTCTGAAGAGCAGGTTCAGTCTGAAATCAGATCCTATTGCACCTGTATGAGGAGTGGTCAACTGTGTCCTGTCAGCTTTGTTGTCCTCTTATCCTGTGTTGCCCTGTGCCTTCTGGGAGCAGGCACCAAGGGTGCAGGGGCTGACATAAAACTGCCCTGCAAGCTTACGTCCTACGTAAAGGGAAGGAGAGCTAGTACTGAAGACAGCTGTTTCCTAATGGGGAACAAATCCCTGTGAAGCAGCAGAACATATGCAGGAGCCCAAAGGGTGGAGCATGTGGCATCTGAGGTCCTTCCCAATCTCCCTAGAAGACCATGCTTTTGGAGATGGCCTTGGTGCCCCAGGTATCCTGGGCCTCTCTGCTGATGGCTATGTTGTCAAAAGCCTCGGGGGCCTTGATGGGGACACTCTGCCCCTTCTGCACCTCACCCAGGGCAGCACACATGACAATAGCAACAGTAGCGCCTCTAGCGGCAACTGGTGGCCAGAGAGATGATGTGGTCCCAGACTTCAGGGAATGCATCCACAGGGTAGGAAATTTTAGTTGCAGAGCTTTGTGGGCAGGACACACACGCAGTGGGACCGCAGTACCCGGAGGTAGACCACCAGCTGCAGCAGGAAGATGATGGCCACCACTAGAACTGGCCATCCATCCATCAAGAGGTCATACACTGTCAGCGGGGTTAGAAAGAAGAAGAAAATCAGATAGAACACAGCAAACCAGCGGTACTTGGTGGAAATGTTGCCCAGACTCGGCCAGGCTGATCGGCAGGCGGGTGAACTGGATTGGGTACCACAGCAAGATGCCGGGGATGTTGAAGCAAAAGTGGCACAAGGGGATCTGGAGGGAACTCTTGAGAGTATTGCCTGAGCTGGCTAAGGCAGCCAGGATGACAGTAGTGGTGGTGCTAATTTTGTAGCCCAGCCTGATCAGATACATCTTCTCAATGGTTATCACACTGATACCCATCAGTGGAGTCATGGCAGACAGTGAACGCAGAGCTCCTCTCTGCGTGATGAAGGTCATGCCTGCCCCCAGGAGGATGACCAGGTAGCCAGTTATCCAGGCAAAGGGATAGGAGAAATCAGTATTAAGTGTTTTGTCGATGACAACTGCAACCTGCCCCTTGAGCACAGAGCCCAGGACCTTGGTGCTCATCTGGCAGCCACAGAGGACCAGCAGGGAGACAATCAACAGGATGATACCCACAGGAAGATCTGGGAGGTTGAAATGCACAAAGGTATGCTGGAACTTGACAATGTTCTTGTAGGTCATATTTGTGATGGTCCAGGTATAGATGCCATCCATCCAATAAAGGGAAAGGGAAGTGCAGTTCTCAGGTGAGAGGATGGTGACATTCATCTCAGTCCTGTTTGTAAAAGTTTTGCACCAAATCTTGACCAGACTCTTGGTTTTGGCCAATTCATTGTTCATTGCAATTTGGTGGATGAGGTTTTGTCCAGCTGGACAATGAGCTTTGTGAAAGGATCTGTGATGGATCCTTCATGAAAGGATCAGAAGTGCTGGGGCATATTCTCCCATTCTTGAAGGGGAAGGTGTCCACGACCAAGTTGGTCAGAATCTCCATGTAGTGGGTGGCAGCCTCCAGAGACAAGAACATAAGTAAAGGACAGCCAGTTGAAGAAGTCATGGATGGTGGCCCCTGCAGAAGCCCCTCTGAACTCACTCTGGTCTCCTGCAGGCATAAGTGCAGTGATGGTGTTGTTTTTGGAGATCCCAATGTTGACCTCCATGCTAATGGGGATGGCAGCCCACACAGTCAACAGCCACCATGCTGATGATGATGGTGACAGTCACCAGCATCCCAATCACCAGTCCCACCTCAGGGTTGGACATGAAAGAGAGCTGTTGCTGAAGAACTGCCTGGTCACCTTTCCTCCAACCAACTGGAAGGCACTGCTGAGGACTTCCAAGGAGCATACAAACAAGCAGAGGAATCCCAGGAGCAGAATGAATTTCCTAATCCCTTGCAAGACACAGAGGATCTTCCCTTTGGGGTTTCTCTCTGGACACTTGCTTCTAGTATCCTGGAGTGTAGGCAAGTCCAGGAGTGTTCCACCTGGGTGGGTTCCTTTATCAATGTTACGGTGGAATAGAAGGGCAGAAGTTCAATCTTGGGTGCAGGACCTCTGCTGTTATTTTTGTTGGTCTCCTTGCCTTTGACTGGTGTGTACTGATAACTCACGGCACCTTTGAAGTATTTATTGGGGTTGGGCTGGGCATTTTCCAACTCAGGCCAAGGAGCCATGGTCTAGGAAAGAAGCAGTCCAGAACAGAGGAAGCAGTTGGGAACAGCTGGAAGCACTATGGTTCGGGGTCAATTTTTTTTTGAGGGGGCGGGGGGAGCGGTTAAGTTTTTTGAATTCTTAATGTATCCTGGAGTTTAATCCTCTGAGGTGCAGGTAGTAAAGAGTTTCTCTCATTCTGTAGGCTCTTAATGTTCTTGTTTCCTTTGCTGAGAAGTTTTTTTAGTTTGATACCATCCGTTAATTGCATCTTGATTTTACTTCTTGCATTTAGGAGTCTTGTTGAGAAGTTCAATTCTGAAGCTGACATTATGGAGAGTTGAGCCTACATTTACTTCTAGTAGGTGCAGGGTCTCTGGTCTAATGACTAGACACTTGATACACTTTAGTTGATTTTATGCAGAGTGAGAGATAGGGGTTTAATTTCATTTTGCTGCATATGGATTTCCAATTTTCCCAGCACCATTTGTTAAAGAGGCTATCTTTTCTTCAATGTATGCTTATGGTGCCTCTGTATTTATGTGGGTTTGTTTCTGTGTCTTCTAATCTGTACCATCGATCATCATGTCTTACAGAACTTTTTTCTGACTAGCTTTCCTGTAATTACTTTTCATTAGTTAAAGTGTTCTTTCTTCATGGCCTATTCAATGGCTTGAACTGTCCTGTGATAATATCCATTGCAGTGTTGACTTGGCATACACCATCAGTGAAGAAGTTTCTCATCTTCAAGGTGGTTGTGCATAAAGAGCATATGAGCTTACTTTGTGTTTTTAAAAAATATTTTGAAATAATGACAAATCTCTAGAAAGTTGCACAGAAATGTACAGAGTGATCAGCTCTCTTTATAAATGTAATTTAGAACTGGTTTTCTTGCAGTTTTTGTTGCCATCTTCCACGCTCCTTTCTAAATATTTGGTATATGTTTGTACATCAACATATCTGCTTTTAAACTTACTCATTTAACATTTTCCTTAAATGATCCACATTATTTTCTCAGTTGTACAAACTAAAATTAACAGAAGTTCTGAAATATTCACTCTATAAGGAAGTTTCTTATATTGATATGAAAAATAAAACTATAATTTCCCACATACATATACAAGAGGCTGTCAGAATTTGCACTGGCCTGGCTTGGGTTGTAGTTCAGTGGTAGAGCACTTGCCTAGCACATTCCTAGGATCATTCCTAGGATCATTCCTCAGCACCACACAAAGATAAATATATAAAATAAAGATATTGTGTCCACATACAACTAAAATATATATTTAAAAAAGAATTTGCACTGGTCAATAACTATATTACATCATAGTGTTTTTCACAATGGGGATTGTTACTTTACAAAATACCTAGACACTGAGAATAACCCTCTTTTTGTGAACTTCTAAATTAAAAACCGCAGTATACTGAACTACTTCTTATTATAGTGTGGCCAATTCCTTTGATGTTTCTTGTCCTGTATCTCATCATATATTTTTCTGTTTTCCCTACCACTACTACAGTCTCTAACTTCTTCCCCAGTATTCATTTTAAGTTAATTAATATACTATTCTCTCTTGTTGGTATAATTATCATCTTTCATCTGCCTCTAAATTAGAATTAGTATAATTTTCTTCTTTCTTCCCAAATCAGCTAATGTGCAAAAAATCATTTGCTTAGTCATTAATTAGAAAATACAGAATTGTATTCTGTCAATTCAGTCAACTAATAGATATTGTGAATCTCACTAAGTTCCTCACTGAGCTAGGAGCAAACAGGGTCAAAAGAGAAATAAAACAAATAGAGAATGAAAATCTGTGCCTTTTCCAAATGTGGGACTACAAAACACAGTACAAATTTGTGAGAACATTTTCCATGATGTCATCTATAGCCAGTTATAAAAATTATGTTTCCTTCATTGTAGTAGCTGATCTTGACAATGGTGTTTCTAAAGGATCCTTTAGCTCATACTTCACTGAATATTCTGCCAATCTTATGTAATGAAGAAAAAACAGAAAATTAGGTAAAGAAAGGAAAAAGACAGTGGCATTTGATTATTTTATACTGAATACTAAAGTATTTGATTTTTCTATGCTTGGAAATCCACTCAAATTTTTGCTATGTAAAACAACCACCTCATACTTGAAGCCACTTTCTGCCAATCAATCACTATGAGGGCTCTAGTAAAAAGGATAAATAATCTGATAACTGTATGTGAGAAATGGAGAGGGATAGGAGAGCCCAGTTGAGAAAAGATTAGAGACATATCTTCTTTACCCAAAGACCACACTTTACTCTTTCTGATTAGCTAATAAGTGATCTTTGAAAATTTCTTTACCACTATATTCCTTATACCTTCCAGTTGTGGTAATTCCTTTTTCCAGGGATTTTGAAATGCTGCATCTTTCTGAAATCACTGAAAGAATTGATCTTGGAAGTAGTCTTAGAATTCCAAGTTTGATAAGTTTTAATGGACTTTGAATTATTTTATTTTACCATACTGCAAAAAATTAGGTATGAGTGTTTCAAAATTGTTTTCGTCTTACTACCAAGATATTAGAATACACCTCTCACTTCATAAAGAATGTCTGCTGTGCTTCCAAAACAGGATGAAAAGAATCATTATCAGAATAAAAGTATCAGAACAGAGAAGGGTTTAAACCACATGAAAACTGAAAGTTTCAGTTGAAAGTGTCAATAAAGCATACTTTTTAGCTATGGAAAATTTTATCAGGAGGAAATCTTGGGATTTGTTGTTTACCCAAGGGATGTGTTTGGACATGACCAGTCAGAGATCCAACTAGACAAAGATGGCCTTCTTCTTCCATCATGGGTTAGACAAATAGGAATCTCCAGAGATCAGAGAAGTAATAGCTGAAACTTAGAGCAATCCATGATGGATATGGCATAGATACCAGGAACAATGTTCTCAATTTAGAGGAGTAAAGAGGGGTCATTTAAGAAGAAAGGGATTGTGGTGGTAGAAGTGCATTCAAAGAGGAGCTTAGTCCTGACAATGAATTGGGACACATTGTGGGACCTGGAGCTCAAGAGGGATGTTAGACCCCAGCTTTTCAGACAATCTATGTGACTAAGGACTAGCTAATAAAAATTAAATTCAACTGATGAACATGGTTGAAATACAATGCTAAATACTAGACATATAGATGTGGTCAAGAGGAAAAAATAAATTTAGAAAATTTGGTTCTGGGGAACAACACCACAAGAACCAGCAGTTACCTGCACACTTGTGCTATGTTCAGCCTTTATTAGAATAGTTTAACATTACTGCCAGTTTGGGGATTGGTTGAAGCTGCCTTTGTTTCTGCTTTTGCAATTCCTATTTGGCCTGGGAAACCAAGTGGTATTAAGCCTGAAGGTAAGATCAGTAGGATTGAAGACTAGGAGAGGCAGAGTCAGAAGCTATGAATGTGGCAAAGGCTTATTCAAAGCAAGGACGTTTTCAGGAATGTACAAGCCTCTATGGAACTTACTACACATGTAAATACAGGGCATACATTTATTTGTGTGTGTGTGTGTGTGTGTGTGTATGTGTGAGTGTGTCTTAGATTGAAATTAATTAGTTGAGTTTGCATAATATTTTATAAATATCTTAAGTATTTTTAAACTTTCCACATTTTTAAGCTTTTGTACTTTGAAATTTATACTTTTTAAAATCTTTTTAAAAATCATTCCAGGCCTTTGGAATTTATATACACAATGGAATATTATTCAGACATTAAGAAGGATAAAATTATGGCATTTGCAGGTAAATGAATAGAGTTGGAGAATATCATGCTAAGTGAAATAAGTCAATCCCAAAAAACCAAAGACCAAATGTTTTGTCTGATAAGTGGATTATGATACATAATGGTGACATGGGACAGGAAGGTAAGAGAAGAATGGAGGAACATTGGATTGTGGAGAGGGAAATGGGGGTACAGGAGGGAAAGAAAGATAGTGGAATGAGACAGACATCACTATCCTATGTACATGTGTGATTATGTCAATGGTGAATCTATATTGTGTGCAACCATAGAAACCAAAAGTTGTTCCACATTTGTGTACAATGAATCAAATTGCAGTCTGTAAAAATAAAATTTAAGAAAACAAAAAAAAGGATTAGACACTATGCTGCCAATGCCTAGGAGAAATGCATGCTGACTGAATGATTAAGAACCCCTACCACCTGAAACATGTGAATATATTTCCTTCCTTACTTTTTACTACAATAATCCTGTGATGTGAAGTTCACGTGTGTTCAGCTCCTTCTCCTATAGCTGAGATTTCTCCTAGATTATGGTAATAAATGGCCTACTTATCTAATTTTTAAAATGCTGCTGTGTATTTTCACACTTTTTTGTGCCTGCTGATATTTTAATGTGAAGTTGGTGGGAACTTACAATGAGGTGCTTGTCCAACTCTTTCTTAAAAACCATTTGTCTTACTGATTTGTCATTGCTGGGAAAAGGGGGTGGCGGCAATAGGTTAAGCTATTCCCATCTTTCAGTTTTCTTATTCCCTCATACCTAGGTGGCAGAATCCTTAACCAAGGATTGAGACAACTGGAAATATGTGGTTGGTTATAACATTTTAAAAACCTGATATTGGAGCCAAGCTATCTAGATTGACATTCCAGCATGGTTTTTCACTAGCTGTTCAATAGGGAAACAGAATGTTTCTCACATTCTCTGAACCTTAGTTTCTTCATCTGTCTAAGGACACCATTGAGAATAAGAATTGAAGTGATAGGAGGCACTGGTCAGGCATCTGGCACACAGCAACATTGTAGGGATAATGTTAGTATTATATTTGAAGATAGGGAGTATAATCTCATACAAATTTTCTTGAAATCCACATTCAGTACTTTTTAAATTTCACTTTGACTAACTCCTAGTAGAGAAGTCAAATATACATCTCTCTTTCAGGCAGTTTTCATTTGATACTGGTAGTTCTAAAAACAGGTAAGTGATAAATACTGGGATTGATTATCATGTGGTTTTAAACTTTCCTAGCACTGGGTGATAAAAGAAGTATGAATCTAGTCACTCAATATAGGTTTAAGTGAAAGTTTTGTTTCTGCTCAGTCAAGATATCATGTCTTTTAATTGTAAAATATTGGAAGATTGAAGTGAGTATATAATTGTTAGAGCCTGTGTTGCCAATTTATCAAAGCTCATCTCCCAATAAAATCAGACCTATATTTACAACTATGGTAATTAATTGGTATTGAGTAGCCTGAAGCAAAGCAAGAGTGAGTTTGCTTAATTTTTTGTGATTTTTCTTTATTTACTTGACATATATTTCTCTTCATTCATTTTTATCATGTGTGACAGTTTCCCTTTGTGCCTGAAATTCGCTGTTTTTCGTGGTACTGGGCTAAAAAATAAAAGAAATTCAGAATAAGATTTCAGAAACCCTGAAGCTACAAGATAGAACATAGTGTTTTGGAGATCGAGCAACCACTGGGAGAAAAGAGAATAGAATCACAGCTGTCTCACCATAGAAATCTGGGACCAGTGGCACGGAGAAGGAAATCCCAAAGTCTACAGACTTCTATGCATCTCTTATTTATAACAGTACATCTACATTAGACACAGCCCATCCAATTTTTTATGACTTAATTGCTTTCCTCTCTTTGCATTTATAACACCAATATACTTTCTGTCTTTCAACATACATCCCAGAGAAAGGAAATGGAAAATACAGCACATTATTCAGTAGGATTTCATTGTGCACTGAGGGTAAAAAAACAGGCGTGTATAAATGGAAATACATTTGAAAGCCTTCCCCACTGAAATCTGGCAGGAGGTAAAGCACTTCATTAGGATTTGTAACATCGATGGCAAACTGCTTCACACAAAGTGCTACATTTGCGAATAAGGCACAAAATTGACTGTCAAGGAGATGTAAGACCATAGCAGATTCCAATCCATTTTGTACAAAGTACTCTATGGAAACGCTGTACCTCTGCAACTCCAAGATTTAGATTTCATAAACTGTTGGTAGAGAGTCACCACTGAATCTTCATTAGCTACTGAAATAAAGCCTCTTGATAACGACCTCATGTGAAGGGCACAGCTGAATCCAGGCAGTCAACAGGTGTCGTACTGCTGTGCTTCCATGATCACTGGCAAAGGGAATCCACACTCCCTAAGTCTGAAATGAAGACAGTGACATATGGCAATCTTGTAATGATTATAATTACATGTCAGGTGCCAAATTGTCTAGTTAAAGATGATGTCAAAGTTGCTTTTCAGCATTCAAGGTCTCACACCTGAAAATAAAGCCTCTGATCTATGCATATTGACTTCCATTATTGACAAGCTTATTAGCATGTAATAAGTGTGCTTGCTGGCACAGAACTTGTTAGCCCCATTTAAACAGATCCCACTGCACAGCATTTATTTCCCATTTCTTCCTGTTCTCCAAATCACTCTCCTCCTTCCTGTCTTACATGTTGTTCTGGATAAGAGTCAAAATCGTCAGTAATGAACCTATTATCTATTACAGTGATAAATATCACTTGTGATTTAATATTCCTCCTCTAAGAAAAGCTATGTAGTTAATTCCTTGTAGTGTTGAGTTGTCTCCAAATATGTGTTTCCCCTGTTTCCCATTGAGAGAAGCATATGAATTGACGTTTCCTTTTAGCCTTGTGATTTCATTACTATGCTCCATACTCTGGCATGAGAGTCTTGGTATTTCTAATTCTCCTTTTCAGAGGGTTTGTCTCCCTTTTTACCTGTATTTTAATATACTGTCAGAACATGAGCTCCTCAAGGACAAGAAAGAGGTCTGTCTGATAGTTTTGTAGTCCAAAGTGCAATAGTGAGCATAGCGTAGATGTGTTGAATTTTATGTAGATGAATATTAAAATGAAATATTATTTTTAAGTAAAGATACAGTAACAGTTGTAAAACATGGAAATTAAAGAGGTTTGCCATTAAAATGGCTTAGGATAAATGGATATTTGTAGAAAGTATTTACTACTGGCCTCATTTTAAGTTGTCTTCCTGTGATTTTGAAATGTCCCCAGAGATGAGAATCCTCCTGGACAATGGTGAAACATACAGATTTTACAGAATCAGACTATGTAAAAGAAAGGTTTGGTAATAACAGATTTGAACATAACCAAGGTGATTCTTATAACAGATGTTGTAGAATAGTGCTTAAAAGAAATATTAAAATGTGCAATGAAATGAGATCTGATGTGAAAACATCCAAGGATTGAGGAGAAAGTAAGAGATTATGAGTTGCTGCCTCCAGCAACACAAACATCGCATACTTGGCAGTATGCATTAGAAGAACAAACTGATGGACCTCCTGGAATCCACCAAGGACCAGTTCCACTAGAAGCAGAAGGGGAGGCACCCTGTGGCAATCATATTGCTTGAAGGTCCCTTTCCATATGTTTGTCATTATTAGTCACTCCTAAAATCTAATGTGGAAATAAATGAAAGAGAATGGGAAAGGATGTGATTGTGAACATAGCAACTACCCGGTCTTTCTATGTCCACCTCCCTGAGAACAGAATAATCTTAATCCCTCCAGGACAACAGGGACCTAAAGAGCCAGATGTTCAACAAGTATATCACTCAAATCCAAGAGCTCTAATAAAAGTAATTGTCTTAAATAAAAAACACTGACGAAATCTTAATATTATATAATAAAATTCACATGGTTTAACTTGCTTTTCTCACTTTATTTTTTTAGAGAATTAATGAACTAGACACTCTTTTTTTTTTCTTCTGAATATTTCTCAGTCTCTTCCATGACATTCTCTTTACCATCTTTTTCCTGAATCTTCAAAACAGGTAGCAGGATGTTAAGTCTTTCTCTCTCTTTGTACATCATTCCATTACTGTCAATAAAGTGCTGTCATAATAGTTGATATACACTATAGGACTTCATTTTTCTGTAATGTTTGTTGTGTGCTGCTAACTTAGTAGGTCGACTTCGTAATACACTAAGAAGAGAACAATGAGAGAATGTTGCCCAGTGCTGATCAAAGGAAGGACAGTGACCAGAAAGGGGCAGATCCAACTCTCCTTACTGTCTAGTAAATTATGTAGAGAAATAAACAAGTGATCCCTAAGCCATCTGAAGATTACCAAAGATGGGGTACCTAAGGAGTCGCAGAACCATAGACTCAGTTATAGACAGTACTATATTATCTTTTGCGGTGTAAACAAAATACCCCCCTAAACATGGCACATTAACACAACAGAGCCTCTGATCTTCAAAAACAAATATGCTACCTGAGTCCTCTGGCCCCCAAAATTCTACCAAGACTGCAATTAATCAAAAGCTATGATGATAATCAATTCCAGCTCAATTCGGGGAGCAGCTGCCTCCAAATTCGCTCACATGGTGGCTGTCAGGACTTGGTTCTTGTGGGCTATTGATATAAGGTCTTCTGTCTTTGCTTTTGAGCTTCTATAAAGGTCATCTTAAAACATGACCCCTATTGTCCATGAGTCCAGCAAGCAAGAGGGTGAGAGAGGACCAGGAAGACAGGAGCCAGTCTTTTGGTAACTGAAACCTGGAGGTGACATTTGTTCTCTTTTGTCCCGTTCTGTTTGTTCAAAGTAAGCCAATATCCTTAAGGGAAGAGGGTGCCTTGAGGGTATAATGCCAGGAGGCAAGAGACATTGGGAACTGCATGGGAATTAGAAGCTGCATGCTACAGATGTTAATAACAAACTTATAAGAATAGAACAATAAAATCCATCAATTTTAACAAGAAATCGGACATGCTAATGACCTTCTACCTATTCGGAGTAATGAGAGAGGTCACTGTCGTTACAGCAGTGGTAGCAGTAATAGTGTCAGCAGCAGGAAGGGTAACAGAGATCCACTGATGCTGGCAACTTAAGAGAAAGAAAAGAAATGCAGTGGTTATAATAAAATATCTGATGTTTTAATAGTCTAAGTTCAGAGACTAGATAGAATCCTTTCAGAGACAGAAGGCTTTGGTGTTTTAAGAAAAAAAAAATTGATTTTTTTGGGGGTGTATTTTGTTGTGACAGTTTGAAAGCTTTGGAGAATGAACTGGAAATATTTTTATACACAGTAAGCCAAACTCATTAGTGAATTAAGAAATGAATTAGGTAGACTGTGACTGGGATGCAGAAGCCAAAAACTGAAAAACAAATTTCTCGATATTAAAAAAATAGGTAAGGGATATCAAATCTTACCTAGAGAAACCAAGTAGAAGTAACTTTGCAAGGAAAACTAACCTAAGACAAAGGAAAAATCTTGGAATTTGGTTTAGGTATTTTTTCATTATTTGAAATTCTTCCTAGACCCCCATTTATTTAATCAGAATTTTCTCTATATATCAACCTGTTAGTGAAACCTGGGAAAGAATTAAAGGAAAATGTGGATATGCTGAGTAGTGCAGATGAGTGGGTTTGTAGCTCCTAAATGCTGTGGTAGAAAATGGGGTTTAATCCAGGACCAGAGTAAAAGTGAACATAACTTGACATAAAATCATAGCACACGAGGGGAAGAAAGAGACAGCTGTCAGACCACTTCAGAAAGCAAGGATACCATTATTGACAAAGCTCACTATTGACCTTCATGGACATGGGAAAAATTCTGTACCTTAACACTTTCCTTATATGGCTCCACCACACCAATTTCAAACCTCAGGGCAGAAAATCCTCTGAGCTATTTGCATTTTCCTAGCCATTGATGCTATCTTACAATAAACAAACAAACAAATATAATATTCTGCCCCTTCTACTTTCTGAAGGAATTTTGAATCCATAATTTTTATTAACTTTTGTGTACCATAACTATTCTAATATACATTATTGATTTTTAAGGTAATTGAAATTATGTTCCCTGGAAATCATGCACAATGTTTTTAAAATGACATCAAAATTCTTAAATTATTTTCTGAATATTTTAGGATGAGCTTTATTTAAAATTTCAGAAAGAATGAATTATAACTATAGTTTTTTCCTACTTCATATTTTTATTTTTGTGATTCATTTATTATTTAATGTTCTTTTAAATATTTAAATTTAGAGAGGTTTTTGTATAAAATAATTTATAAAATAATCAGACTTGTGAATATTAGCTCCTGGCTCTTGGCTGAAGGAATAGTTGGTGAAATGAACTTATGCATAGTGTGAATTCAAGATGCTGAAGACAACTAATAGAGGCCAAGTTTATAATGAAATTGAAATTGGCTGTGTTTCTGGATCTTTTTCCTGCTGAGGAAATGTAGTTAGCTACTCTAAACAATAGGGACATAAAATAGCCTCATTTTCTAAAATACAGATAAAAGTTCTAATAATGTTTTCTTTTTAGAGGAAGAATTACCAATTAAGCAGGCATAAACATTTATCATATTGTGAAGAAAAATTGAAAAACAAATAAAAATAATACTAATTTCAGCATAAGGATAGAAACAAAGAATAGACAATGAATATAAAAATACTTGAGCTTTCCCATAAGGGAAGAATAAGAGAAACAATAAATTTAAATTACTAGTAAAGAATGCAAATATGAACAAAATTTTCTACGAAAGATTTACACTCAGATACAGAGTATAAGATATAGTTCATCATACCACGCTAACTTCAGGTAATTCATACTGATGATAAAAACACAGATGTATTAGTTTTCCTATTATTGTGTTATTATCACAAACTTGCATGTTTAATTCAACATACACTTATTACCCCACAGTTTCTGTAGATCAGAGGTTGAGGTACAGGTTAACTGGATCTTCTGTTCAGAACTTACCAGGCTGAAATCAAGGTGGTACCAGGTCATTGTTACTTCCAGTGGTCAGGGTTCATTTCCAAGCTGATAAGTTTATTAGTAGAATGCAATTCTTTGCTCCTACAGGTCAGACACACCTTTTGTTTCCTGTCATCTAGGGACTACTTTCATTTCCTAGAGCATCCCTCAAATACCAAATGCCCCTTCGATGGGTATTTCACAGTATAGTGTTTCCTCACTTTTTACTTTCAGGCAAGCAGGAGAGCTCTTCTCTCTAAAACTCACCTAATCGGTTCAACCCCAACAATTATAATCTCCTTCACATCTCTCGAAGCTAACCAATTAGAGGCCTTAATGACATGAGAAAATTTCTTTTTCTTTGCCCTACAAGCTATCTTTATCATGAGAATAATATTTTATCACATTATGGATTCTATACCTACATATGCCATGGATAGTCTACTTCCCTTGAGTATGTGGAGAAATATATTAAATTCACCCTCTCCAAATGTCTGAGTTTCATCCAATCACAGTTTTTACTTAAATTCCATAATGTAAAGTTAAATCTTATACCTTCAACTTTAACATCCAAAATCAAATCTAAATATCATGTCAAAATCTAAAATTTCCTCATAATTTAAATCATTCTAAACCAGGTGTAGACAAAGCTCCTGGGTATGATTCCTTAAGTTATTCTTTGGGACGCAATTTTTCTCCATTTATTTTCTTCCACCAGGGCCTATCCATAGGCCAGGACCTATGGCAATTTGTGTCAACTTCAAGTCCAGCTCAAGAACATCTCTTTGAAGTTTTACCTTCTTTTCAAGGGCTTACTTACTTAGGCTATGCCCATCAGTGGTAATATCACTTTGATCGAATTAGAGTTACCTAATCATGGATCTTAATTACACCTCTCAATTTTTTTTCATATAACACAATCATGAGTGTAACAACCCATCAGATTCACAGGCCTTCCCACACTCAAAAGAAGGAGATAATACTGACAATGTGTACATCAAGAGGAAACATCTTAGAGGTCACTTTAGAATTTTGTCTACTGCTACAGGCTATAAAAAATAAGATAGTTAACCTAATTCTATCTTGAGCCTGAAACATGTTGCAAGAGGAAAAGAACATATTTCAAGCATAGTTCAAATTTCAACTGTTATCAATCATGATTTATGGGGTGTATAACTTAGATCAAGAGAGAGGGAAGAGGATGTACAGATGGCACAACATGCATGGAAAAGAACAAAGAAGAAACATAATAAAAGTCCAATCCATAGTTGTATTTCAACGTTTGAATGAAAATTGGACAGATGTGATAAATCTATAACAAGGACCAACAAATTTTTAAAACAGTATTTACAAAGCACAGAGAAGGTTTGATTAACCCTGTGTGGGTTATAAATGCCAAACAGGAATTCTTAAGGAAAAGAAGGAGAAAAATGTGGCTTGTGGATGGAACCTTCTGCAAGACACAGGGTGTGCAGAGACCACATTTTCAGCCTCTGAAACTTTTTCAGGTAAGATGTGATAGAACTTTGAATAGATCAAAGAAAAAGCTGCACTGATATTTTGGGGGCCTTTAGAGTCTCACCTAGGGACTTATTTCTTTCCTCAAAGAAAAGAAAAGGACTGGACAAAGCTCAAGTATGAATGCACTGATTAGAAAAGTTCCTACCTGCTATGTATGTACATTTAATTATTTATAAAACCATAAAGTTATCATAGTAGGTTTTTGTTTAAGGGTCTGCTTAGCTCATAAAAATCTGCTGCCTCGTTTTCTCTGATAACTGCACCTTGTACAAGAATAAGTTTCCAGAGGCCATCTCTGCCTGAGGCCATCCTTTCCTCCTGGCAGAGAACAGGTGATCTAGGAGTAGAAAACCAACTCCAAATAAGACAATAAGATTATCTTCATCCAAATTTTAAACTTTGTACAGAGAGATTGAATATCCCTGAGAGTTCATGGCAAAACAGCATTGACAGAGTATTCAGATGAAGGCTTTGGGCCAAATCAGTCAAATCAAGCCTACTGCCTGTTTTGTGTGATTGTGTGATTTGCAGGCAAGAATACTTTTTGCAATTTTAAAATGGTTAATGAAAAAAATCGGAAGAATAACAAATTCCATGGTACACAAAAATTCTAAGATATTCGCATTTCAGTGTATGTAGAATGTCATTGGAGCACAGTCATGCTCCTTTTACTCAGTGCTCAGACTATGTCACACTGCAATAGGAAAGAACAGTAGTGCAATACAGACTGGACAGTCCACAAAGCTCAAGATGTTCACTATGTGGCTATTTATGGGGAAAAAAAGTGTGCTTACTTCTGCTCTTCCCAAGAGAATGGACCAAGAACTATTTCAAACTACCTTGGTTCTATCCTGTTTTTTGGTCTTACTAACTCAGTTGTTCCTTTGATAATGTAAATGTTTCCAATGTCTTCCCATTAAGGTTCCTCTATTGTTTGAACTAAGGGAAGGAGTCAGGTTTCATTGCTAGAAAGCAAAAGAAAATTAATAAATATAATTATCTAATAACTTAGTCCAAGAAATCCATTAGTTTTGCATGATTATAGAGACGAATTGATCATTTCAAGTAAATTTACCAGTGAATTAGGGAAAACAAACAAGCAAAATATTCATTTCACACAATGCCCAACAGTGAAAATACTGCTTCCATTTGTCTTAAATGGATAGATGAAATTGTTAATGGAATTTATATTATATGCATGGGTTACAATGAGATCTCAAATTATTATTGCCATTTTTAGAAAATCGATGTTTTCTGGGCATCAGAATTGAGGTGGACAGCTGATGGTTCCTAATGTATTCTGATAGGACCACATAGAGGAATAGGTGAACATGGGATACAGATCCATATAAGTAAAAGCTATACTTGATGGAAAAGCTGCTGTTTAACTAGACTTTGAACATGAATATTAGGAGTCAAAAATGGAAAATGATAAAAACCTCAGGTCATCAAGAGTGTATCTTAGAATGCTGCATCCAAGACCAGGAAGGCCAGCCTCTGACTGTTTCCACATTATGAGTTTGGGTTTCCTTCTAAGCAGTGATGTTAAAATGAATTAATACAGAAAATAGTCGGGTGAAAATAAAAATACATAATTTATTACCTGAAAAATTTGACTAGAAAAAACAATATACATAAGTATTTTAATGCTAATAGCTTAGACGTAAATATTTGGACAGAATTCAAATCTCATCATCTTTTTTTTTCTCTCACCTAGATTGATACCTAGTATCCTCAATGGATGATCTGAGTTGTCACTTAACTTGAAACCATTCTCCTTTTATTTTTTCTTATAAATGTTTTCTAATATAAAAACTAGATTTCTCATTTCTATTGTCTCTTTCTAGTCATCGTGCCTTTGGTAGAGGCATCATTTGATGAGGTTAACAGGAGACATATTTAGAAATACTATGAGAGTAATTTTCTTTTCCAATATCACTCCCAATCTCAGGTTCTTTGTTTTATGGAATGGGACATGAAATGAACCACAGGAAATGGGCCAGGTCATGAGTGGAAATCCCCTGGAGGATCTCCTCAACCTGTCACCAACAGGACCTCACCTCTTCCTTTTTTTTTTGAAGTGGTATACTGATCGAACTCAGGGGCATTCCACCACTGAGCCATATCCCCAGCCCTATTCTTCATATTTTTTATTTAGACACAAGGGCTCACTAAGTTTCTTAGTGCCTTGCTTTTGCCGAGGCTGGCTTTGAATTCAGGACCCCCCTGCCTCAACCTCCCATGCCACTGGGACTACAGGCATGCATCACCACATCTTGCTACACCTCTTCTTTAGAGTGTTCACACCAACACTCACAAAAAATGGCTTTGAGATTCTCAATTTTTGAGTAGGAAGAGTATCAAATTATTAACTAGCCTTTCCCAGCTTTATGTCTAGAACTGGCCTGGCTCTCAGTTGATGACTCTTTCAATTTACTAATAACCAAAAGTATGAGTTCTCAAATCTGGCCCTCCCTGCCAAACTCTATGCTTCTTCACTTCTCAAGCATCTCTTCCGTATCTGAGGGATATATATACTCTTCATTTCACCCATCAGCAAAATTTCTACTTTGTCCTTGACTCTATCCTATCTCATTTTGTAGAAGTTTGTCCCATCTCTTAAAGTCACCCAATGGGTATGTTAATTAGCTGAAATGTGCGAAATACTTCACATTTCATAAGTATATCAAACAACCTTTTGTACATCTTGAATACATACAGATTTGATTTCTCTACTATATCTGAATCAAACTGATTTCTTTACTTGAGAAAAATGTCGCCCACTTTTTTCCTCATATTAAACTTTTTCCACCAACTCTATTGTATTGAGAAACATCTAGGTATGATCCTAAAACTTTCTATTTTTCCAATATACTAAGTTGCTTTTCAAGATCAATAAACTTTTAGTAAATGCTTGCTACTAATATTCAATTGAATCAAAAGCACAATTGAGATGGATGTAGTGACACATGCCTACAATCCCAGTGGCTCCAGAGGCAGAGGCAGGAGGATCTCCAATTCAAAGCCAACCTCAGCCCCTCAGGGAGGCCCTAAGTAACTTAACAAAACCCTGTCTCAAAATAAAAAATAAAAACAGCTGTGGATGTGGCTCAGTGTCAGTGAGTGCTTAAGTACCCCTGGGTTCAATACCTGGTACAGAAAAAGAAAAACAAAAGAAAAGCTCTGTTGATAATAAGATGTTATCAATATGTGTGATCCATTAAGAAGAAAAAAGGTATGAATTAAACAATCATGTGTCATTGATTATAAAATGTACTCTAAATTTAGAGATGCTAAATTATTAAAAACATGCATGATGAACTGAGGAAGTATGCATCTACTTAGTACTAAGGAGTACAGGAGATAGAGAAATGACCAAGATCTCATCTCACTTCTTGGAGAGCTCATAGACCTTTACTTCTACAGACACTGGAAATACTGAAAATTAAGAAATGATATTTTTCCATAAAGACACTAATTTATAATTGTATATATGCATTATACATAAGCAATACTGAGCAGTTTTTTATCAATGATTCCAAACCCTTCAGACTAATTTTGATCTGTTTACTAATTATAATAATATACCAAATTCATATAGAGCTGTGATAGTCACAGAGAATAATCTGACTTGTTATGTAAGCAGATTTTGTTACTCATTTAATCAAATATAATTAGGAAAGCACATATGTCAAAAACAAATTTTAAATTTTAAAATCATCCCGGTTGCATGCATTAATATGTCAGAATATTTTTTCATTTTTATTATCTAATGATAATATGTACTCTCTTCTTACACTAATGTAGATGCAATGTTAATCCCATTTCAATGCACAAGTGAAAAATGGATTTGAAATTTCCCTTTTTTTCACCTTTCTCCCCTCTGTAAGAGGTACAGACACAAGAAACAAATGATGTCTTTATATTGTACAATTCACTTGAAATTGGATTGGTCACAGACTAGTTGTGCTCATATTAATCCGTCTCCCTATACTGATAAGTACAAGAATCCTTTCTGATTACTGCTATTTGTGACAATCCTGGGGTAAAGTAGAAAATTTACTGAAAAGCAAGGAATGGATACCCATGAGTAAGTGAAATCGAAGGAGGAGATTAAGTGGTTAAGATATCCTCTATGGAGTCTCCTTCACTTTTGTGGGCCTGAGGTGAAACGAAGAACTTTAAAAACTCATTTAGAGCAAGACATCACTATGCAGGAGGAATTAGCTAAACAGCATGGATATTTTTTATATGTGAATAAGCCATGAATAGCAAGAGAATGGGTCAATTTAGGTTTTAAATTTAAAAATAGAGTATTTCAAACTAAGGTTAACATAAAATAATTTCTATACCTACTCTCCTTGGTATGTGTAAAATTTTAATTGTTATTTGTAGCAGATAACTATATTCAAGTGGAGGATCTGTTTATTTGCTATATGTATATGTAAGTATGAAGTAGAATAATTTTTAATTCTTAGCTCCATTGACAGTGATTCATCAGATATTAGCCAAAGTGAATGTCTACATTGAAATAACTGATCTAACTGATTAGCTTGGAGACTAAAGAAATTCATGAAGTCAGAACAATCTATCAACTTGTGACTTTTAAAATTAAGCCATTTAACATACGAATTTTTAATTGTGGGGTATGATGTTGCATCAGCCTTGACTTTTAAACTATAGAATGAATGGATTTTATTTAATGTTATTAATAAAATCAAATCTAACTTTTTGGCATGAAATAAATTAATGAATGTTATCTTACTCTCTGGTGATAAATTCTGTTTAGTGCTTTCCTTTCTCTTGCAGCCAACACATTTTTAGTCTATGAGCCTCTTCTTTACTCTGCATTAACTCAGAAAACATACATACTTCCTTGGTTTCAGCTAGAAACCTTTGCTTAAGGCAAAAGGAGCATCAGCCAACAGTATTTAAGGAAATGGGATATCTTTCAGCACTACTTTCTTTCACCACCCATCTTTGAGAGGGGATAGGTATCTATATAACCCAAGGATATTTATTTCCTCTTCATTATATTTCTGTTAGAAGTGATCACATTCAATCTCCCTAAAAGGAGTTACATAAAAATGAAAGATTATGTTCAGGCAAAGTCAACCCCACTTGTTCTTAGGTGTTTGGATAGTGTTTCTGAGGCACAAACTAAATTCATACCATTGAAAATTCAGTCCCTCTCTGCTTTACATGATGCGGTCTGGAAAGAAATATATTATTCTCACCCTGTGACTTCTGCTGACTTTTTTGATAGCTTAAATTAGATGGATTAATGAAGGCTAATGAATTTTAGTCGTGGGACTTCAGTAGCAAATTGCAATCAGATACAATCCTGCCTTCTATGTATGTTTTGTCATTTGTTTTCTTGCTTAGTTAGCCCCACTTCCATGCCACTGTGCTAATATGATCTCTACTTCCATTTGAGAAATCACCACTTCTTGTGTGTGGTTTTGATGGAAGAGCAAATCAAGTTGCCCATCTTCCAATGCAGAACCCAAAGGAAATAGAGATTCTGATTCTCTGGATCTCAGAATACAGAGGAAAGGCATTTGAACAATCTCAGTTAATTAGATGCTCTGTCTCAAAATTAAATTTTGATTCAAGGGCAGAAGTTAAATCTGAGCATCATTCAATGCAATGCTAGCATGAAGACAAGACTGATCTTTCAATAAAATAATTGCTTTACTCCTTCCCTGTTAGACCTCTACTGCTCTGTTGACAGTAATCTGCTTTTCAGCTCAATTTCTCAACTCCTATCAACTTTTCCAACAAGTTTGTACTTTGCCAAGTTCGCCAGAATCTGTTTCTGCTATTTTCACCAAGCTAAGGATTCATATAACGTATGTTTTCAATTATAAAAATTTTCCATGACATTATGATCCCTAAGAATTTCATTCCAATAACAGTCAGAGATATGGCCACAAAGGAAAAGACATGATTTACCAATTACTGAGGATGGGGAAAGCTGTGTGAGATCCTGACTTTAAGAAATTATTTTCTCTATCCTGAGAGGTTGGTGTTTTTAGCCACCAATAGAGGAGATTTTGAAAGCATAGCTGAGTCACTTAAGCTTGTCTCTACTAAATTCTGGAAGGCAATTTATATGGTGTAGGGATTTTTTTGCTTTGATCCCTGTGGTATCCTGAGTACCTGGACAGGGTCTACTGAGCACATCATATCCACTGAATATTTTTTCAGTGAATGAAATATTTTTTCAGTGAATTAATACCAGAAATAATCATTAAATGTTCACATACATAATCAGAGCATATTTTTAACAATTTTAAACCAAATAAGAATAGCACCCAACTGACAGTCTAATGATTTTATTTCTACTTTTGGTAAGATATATAAAATTTTCTTAATATCTTATGATAAATGAAATAATTTCTGATATTTAGATTTTAATTTTCCAACACAATGTTGTCCAATGATTTTGAATTATATTTTCCAATACAATTGTTTGAATAATTTTTAAAAATATAAAATCATTTACATAATATAAAGCAATTTAGTTAAATAAAGTTTTTTTTTATTCATGGATACTATTAAATGGAAATATTTGATTCTGAATGAGTCTTTATTGTAGTTAGATAAATTTAAAAACCTTGACTAAATTCACCTCTAAATATAAGTTATTTAAATGGCAACTTCTGGGAAATTTTTAGTAAGAATTGTACCTATTTTCTATCAAGATGTCTATACTAGCGTATTTTCAATAGTTACATAATTGCTGCTTCTTCATCCATAACAGGCATATCTAGAACAGGCCCCTAACTTATTCTGATCCTCAATACATCTCATTTTGTCTGCATCTGACTTAGCTTCTTTAAAAAAGGTTTTTTAATTAGTACATCGCAGTTATATATAACTTTTGGTTCATTTTGAACCAAAGTTCATAATCATACAAGCATGGAATATAATTTGATCAATTTTATTCCCCAGTGCTTCCCCTGTCCCTTCCTTCCTCCCTCCCCATTTCCCTTCCTCTACTACACTGGTCTTCTTTCTACATATTTATAGTTTTTTAAAAATTCTGCATTATCGATATACAAGAAGGTGAAATTCATTGTGGGAAATTCAGGTATGTACACAGCATTTTTTAGTCAATTTCATCCCACAGTTCCTCTCTTTTCCCATCCTTCTTCCCTACAGCTCAATCCTCTTCCTCTGCTCCACTGATTTCTTTTCTATTTTCTTGGGATTCCCCACAATTCTCCCCGCCTCTTATTTTTTTATTTTATTTAGTCTGCTCATGGGAGAAAAAATTGGACCATTAGACCTTTGACTTCCTGAGTCTGATTTATTTCACTTAGCATGATCCTCAGTTCCATTTATTTGCAGGAAAATGCCATAATTTCATCCTTCTTTATGGCTAAGTAAAACTCCTTTGTGTATATATATTACATGTTCTTGTTCCATTCGTCTGTTGTTCAGTAACTGGAATGGTTCCATAACTTGACTATTAAGAGTTATGCTGCTATAAATATTGATATGACAATATCGCTATAGTATGCTGATTTTAGTTCTTTTGGAGTAAATACCAACGAGTGTTAGCTGGGTCATACGATGTTTCCATTTCTAGTTTTCTAAGGAATCTCCATAGTACTCTTCAGAGTTGGTGTATTAATTTGCTTTGACCACATATTGTGGTAGGAACTCTCCCAGAACAAATAAAAGGCAGTGTGTCATACTTAGTGTGCATGCCAACTTTGCCATGAATCTGTTGTGACTCTCATAACTCCTTTATGGGTAATGCAACTTTGTTGCAACTCTATATCATAAAAATACCCAATCAAAATGTGTATTACCTTATATAGGAGACAAAGAGCTTGGAAGAAGTATATAAGGCAACATCTCCCGACATTTCTGGATCACCCTTTGGATAATAGTCTGTGTCTATGCTGGCACAAAATAAACCCTGCTTCCTGTTGAATTCTTCAGTGCCCTGCCCCTCTGTGCACAAATCCCACAGCAATATGCATGTGTCCTTTTGCTCACATCCATGCCAGCATTTATTTTTATTTTGATAATTGTCATTCCTCCTGGAGTGGAATGAAATCTCAGTATGATTTTGATTTGCATTTGCCTGATTGCCAGGGATGTTGGATATTTTCTCATATATTTCTTGACCATTTGTTTTCCTTCTTTTGTGAGTGTCTCTTTAATTATTTTGCCCACTTCTCAGTTGGGTTATTGGAGGGGTGTTAAGTTTTTGAGTTCTTTATATATTGTGGCTATTAATCCTCTATCAGAGGAGTAGCTGGCAGAGGTACTCTGTAGGCCATCTCTTCATTCTATTGCTTCCTTTGCTATAACTTCTTTACACATTAGTATACAGTATATTTCTACTTCAGCTGGCTGCTGAATAAATTCCTTTCTTCTTCCAACAGATACTAACTGCAAGGTTGTCCAAATTCTTGGAGTGAGAGTCACCTTCAACCTGGCTAAAATCTCAATGAATGAATATGCAAAATGATACAACAAAACAAATACCAACAAGCAGTAAATAAATAAAATTTTAGAAAACCTGGAAAACTATCTTACAAAATTTGTGAACTGAAAAAGCATCCATCGTATTCTCAAATCCTCTGTTATGCTTTCTTATTTCATGAAGGTATAAATATTTATGTGTTTATGTTCATTGTTTGTCCAACCATAATGTGGGTTTATAAGAATGGAAAACTTTTTAAATAAATATTGCTTATTACACTAATTTAATGCCTAAAATAGAACCTGGCACAGAGTAGTTGCTCAAAAAACAATTTATGGAAAAGAACAGAATCAGTGATTGAACTTTAAATCTTTTTAGACACACTGTATTATTCCCTTATATTCTAAGTAAGTGAAATTTAATACTGTTCTGTGTGGGAGGTTCTAGAAAAAGTCATGGGAAGAGCATAACTTTTTTTCATAAGGAAAATTCTGGAAGTGTACTTTTCTAATAGTTATTGGAAAAGTTATGCAATTTCCCAGGTGTTTTTAGGGATTAGAATAGTCTCTGGTTTAAGAGCTGATGTTCACGTTTAATAGAATTCATCTAACCCTAAGGTAAAGATCTCCTACCTGCAAATTCCTTAAATCTTCTCTTAATATGAATACAACTACCTAAAAAGTTCATTCTACTGATTGCATCCAAACCTTAGGGATAGCTTGAAAATATAATCAATAATTTTTTTTTAAATCTATAACACTATATTTTTACTTTCAAATCAAAATTTTTTCAACATAGCATTTTATTTCTGATGATAATAATAGAAATAACTGTTGAATTAAAATGGTAATTTTAGATATCCAAGATGGTGGACTAGAGGGAGGCTGCATTCCGTGTCACTCCGTAACTCAGGATTCAAACAGAGGAAAATCTGTTTCTCTGTGAAGCAGTCTTTTCTCCTCATTGATCCCCTGCTGTTTGCCACATCTGTCTACCCGCAGTCTACCAGCATAGCGGCTCCATTTGAGTGCAGATTGGTCACTGACCACCACCTATCACCTGTCACTTGCCTGTTTGCCTGCCTCGGGCCTGCCCATCACCTGCCTTTCACTTATCCATTGCCCACCAACCGAGGTTCATCTGCGGATCCTCTGCCAGTAGCCTGCAGAGCCTGCAGACCGACCGTCAGACCATCGCCATTGCCAGCTGCCTGCTGTTGCCTGGAAGTCCACCATCACAGTACCCAGGTTTGTTTATGCGTGGCTGCTGCCATTTT
>JAJEJO010001976.1:161032-186450 GCA_020662805.1 Glaucomys volans
ACATGATGCAGATTTGGACCTACTTTTTCTTCTATTAGGTGCAGGGTCTCTGGTCTAATTCTTAGGTCCTTGATCCATTTTGAGTTGAGTTTTGTGCAGGGTGAGAAATAAGGGTTTAGTTTCATTTTGCTGCATATGGATTTCCAGTTTTCCCAGCATTATTTGTTGAAGAGACTATCTTTTCTCCATTGTATGTTTTGGGCACCTCTGTCTAGTATGAGATAACTGTATTTATGTGGGTTTGGCTCTGTATCCTTTATTCTGTACCATTGGTCTACCTGTCTATTTTGGTACCAATACCATGCCATTTTTGTTACTATTGCTCTGTAGTATAGTTAAAGGTCTGGTATTGTGATACCACCTGCTTTGCTCTTCCTGCTAAGGATTGCTTTGGCAATATCCCTCATGATCATAGATGTAAAAATTTTTAACAAAATTTTAACAAATTGCATACAAAAACATGTTAAAAATAGTGCAGGACTGGGGATATAGCTCAGTTGCTAGAACCTAGAACTCAAGGCCCTAGGTTCAATCCCCAGCATGGCCAAAAAAAAAAAAAAAAAATTATGCACCATGATCAAGTGGGTTTCATTCTAGAGATGCAAGATTGGTTCAACAACTGGAAACCAATAAATATAATTCACCACATCAACAGAGTTAAAGTTAAGAACCAAATGATTATTTTAATAGATGCAGAAAAAGCATTTGATAAAATACAGCACCCTTTATTCTCAAAACAATAGAAAAAATAGGGATAATAGGAACATATCTCAACATTGTAAAGGCTATCTATGCTAAGCCCATGGCCAACATCATTCTAAATGGAGAAAAACTGAAAGTGTTCCCCTAAAAACTGGAACAAGGCAGGGATGCCCTCTTTCACCACTTCTATTCAACATAGTCCTTGAAACTCTAGCCAGAGCAGTTAAAGTGACCAAAGAAATTAAAAGGATACAAATAGGAAAGGAAGAACTCAAACTATCACTATTTGCCAATGACATGATTCTATATTTAGAAGATCCAAAAAATTCCACCAGAAAACTTCCAGAACTCATAAATGAATTCAGCAAAGTAACAGGATATAAAATCAACACTCATAAATCTAATGCATTTCTATTCATAAGTGATGAATCCTCTGAAAGAGAAATTAGGAAAACTACCCCATTTACAATAGCCTCAAAAAAAAATAAAATACTTGGGACTCAATCAAACAAAACAGGTAAAAGACCTCTACAATGAAAACTACCGAACACTAAAGAAAGAAATTAAAGAAAACCTTAGAAGATGGAAAGATCTCCCATGTTCTAGGATAAGCAGAATTAATATTGCCAAAATGGTCATGTTACCAAAAGTGCTTTACAAATTCAATGCAATTCCAATTAAAATCCCAGTGATGTACCTTAACTCATTTATTGATTGGGTTATTTGTATTCTTGGTGTAAAATGTTTTGAGTCCTTTATAAATTCTGGAGATTAGTGCTCTAGCTTAAGTGCCTGTGGAAAAGATTTTCTCCTTCTCTGTAAGATATCTTTTCACATTATTGATAGTATTCTTTGCTGAGAGAAAGCTTTTTAGTTTGAATCTATTCCATTTATACCATTATTGCATTTAAAACTGGAGGGAGGGGCCATCTAGAATCATGATACAGTCCATTCAGAATTACATGGATAAAAGCAAAAGGTTTTACAATAGTCTTTACAATGTTCTGAAATAGTATTTGTGACTTGTATAATAATTTGTTTGGCATATCACCAAAATTTCTCTGCTTCCTACTGGAAAAGCAATTCAAATAAATTTCCCTCGATAGTAGGTAATAAATGCCATTATTGTACATGGCCATCCACCATGAATTACATGGCATAATTACTGTCTAATAATATTATTACACTGGAAAAATTATTGAAATGAAAATACCACTTACTGCCTACATATATTTGATTCATCAAGCATCTACTTTACCCCCTGTTGTCATGCTAGTAAAATATACTAATTCATTTAAATATCCATACTGTCTCCCATTATCTGAAGGGTGTTATTGGACAGGTATATAGAATACTCAAACAAATGAATTAACATCAATTTAAAAATTAATATCTTGAATCTCTACTAGTGGCAATAAGGCAGACTAGAACATTTTGACCAATCTATCCAATGTAAAACATAAATTTTGGGTAAACTTAAACAACCTTTTCAATGTATTACTGAAGTGTCTTTTTCATAATTATTTTGCCCCCTTCTCTATTATAGCTATCTTAGAATCAGATTCCACATTTATTACTTGATAGAACATCACAATTCACTGAGACTTTATACTTTATATCAATGTCTATGTTCAGTACATCTTATGTGTCTTTGTTGCTGCTATACACTATTAATGAATCTTTTAATTTAGAAATTGAACATTTCATTTCTACATTTCTGTTTTGCTTTTTGCTATTCTGTATTTATATTTCTCTATTTAAATTCCCACCGTTCACTCATTATGCTATCTATTTCTTAAATTCTTATTTTATTATTAAGTTGCTTCCAAATTGGATCCCCTAATGCAAACATCTGGAGAAACTTTTGGTTTGTTTTGTTATCTGCTCTGATACTTAATTCTGAGTCTCATTCTTAGGCAATTTTTGTTTTATGATGATTTATTGAAAAGTTTCTGGATTATGTCTTCTTTCTGTGGTGAGTGGTTCTGACAATGGTTAAATTACTGGGTGATATTTTTGGTCTTCATAGATGAATCTAATTCTTTGTTAAAGCAGGTATACAATGGTTTGTGAATCATTCCTAGAAAATGATCACTGCTTTAGGGTATGTTCCAACCCTTAAGCATTTCTTTATTTTGGAGTTTAATCATAATGCATTGGCTATTATGATAGTGATATCTCCCTATATATGCCAGTTAGTCCACAGCCTGAAGCGGGTGAAGCATGCTAGGTCTCAGAGCATTTGCCTGCCACACAGGCAAGACAGCCTTCAGTGTATAGATTGTGGTAAATTCTCATGCAGGTTCTACATTCTATCCATCTTTCCCTGGAAGCCTTTTGTTTTGGTGAAAAAGAACTCCAATATCTGCCTTTCTAGCTTGGTGAAGTTTCTTCTTAGCTCATCTCCGGAAAGCACCTCCATAGAGGTTAAAATGATCCACCTGGGACTTGCCTCCCATGATTTTCTTTCAGAAGTAATCATATTCCTATTTTGCTCGTTGTTCTTAGTTCCCTCACATGTTTTAACTGGTGTTGTAATGTTTTTCTTACTGGGAAAGCAAGTCTAGTTTCTGTTTCTGTCTCATTCCATAAAGTAGAAGACTTCTGTTTACTTTTCTATAAAAATTGCACATTAGTTGTTTGAAGGACAAACATTTTGGAAATCTTTGCTCAAAAAGTTCTTGGAATCATCAATATTCTCCAATGAATAGCTTCAGTTCATTAACATCTTAGTACATTTATGATGGAAATAACTAAACATTATTCCTTATTACTGTTGCCTTCAAATTTTGACAATGGTATATTTTTTTAATCTAGCTGAACATAAAAAAAAAATACAGCCTAAAGGATAAGAATAGTAATTTAACTGTTTACTTGAGGGACCCAATGATTTTCCAAATTTAGTTCATTAGAGATAAAATAAAATTTTTTCCTAATGAGAAAGAAATGTCTGTTGTTTTCTTTTTGTCTCTTTTGTAGTCCATCAAGAAGCCTTTGTTGCCTCAGGCAGTGAAAAATGTTAATAGTTGAAAAGGTCATTTAGTTTTCTTCATTAAGGCCATGAAATTGAATGGGATCTAAACATTTCTGAAAATAATCTATCTACAGTGATCTGTATAAGATCATCTTAAAAGGCTTCAAATCGCTTACGTTGAAGAATGGCATTGATCTTTTCGTGTATCTACCTCAGTTGAAATATAAATCCATCCAAGTAAAAAAATATACACACCTGGCTACCTGCACGGGCAGTGACAACATTTCTTTGATGATTACTTTTCATGCAAAAGAAAACAAAACCAAACCATTCAGAGGTTGATTTTGCCACTTTATATCTAATATTAATTAGGAATTTCCCATTTTTACAAGCAGGTATTTCATGTTTTCCAAACTTAACTATTATCTTTGTGGAAAGCAGACTGTAGAGAAGCAGCAAGCAGCACTCTGAGAGAAGGACTCCAAACTTTATTTTATGCGAGTGGGTCCAGAAGAAAACAAAACTGCAAATTCTGAGCCCTGATCCACAGTTTCTCACAACATTTATAGGTTATCTGGTGTCATCTTAGACCCATCCTAACATTGGGGCTTTTTTCCTCTTTTTAAAAAGGTCGAAGGCCTTGTGCAGGGTCTCTAACGTAAAGCAGGCTTACAGACAAAGACAGGCTCTTTTCACAGGCATCTCCTCCATTTCAAGAGGGCATGGTCAGACTCCTAAGGCAGTTATTTACAACCCAAAAGGTAGAGACCCATGGTTAATTAGGTTTCCTGGAGATAGGCTGAGAGAGGGAAGGGTAACTGACCCTTTTCCCAGGAATCGGTTTCTTACCAAAATGCTTTCATAATTTCATTTCACAGCCAGTTTGGTTTTCACCATCACATTATAAATCAAGTTCAGTGATGCTGGTTATTAGACATAGATGTCATCCAATTAATTTGATTTCTGCTGGTTTATAAAAACAAATATAATGTAAATCCAGGTGTATTAGTCAGTTCAGCTGGAGAAATAGGGCCAGCAGAAGAATATTAATGAATTTGCTATAAGGAATTGACACATGCAGCTGTGGTTGCTAGCTAGGAAACCTGAAATCCATAGGTTGATTGGCCGAAAGGGCAGGCAGGATACAGATTTCAGATGCGGTTGAAACTGCACTTCAGAGCTAGAAATTCTTTTTTCTTTTTTTTTTTTTTTTTCAGGAAAACCTCAACTCTGCTCCTGCAGGCCTTTCAACTCAGTGACACAGGACCACCCAGATTACTTGATAATTTTTCTTTATTACTTAGGAATTATAACTACATCTAAAAATATCTTTATAGCAGCAATGAGGATAGTGTTTGATGGAAAAACTGAGAACTATAGCCTAGATGCAGCCTTTGTGATGGCCTGCTAATGAACTTCAGACTTCCCTGTGCAGGCAGTCTATCATCATGACTGCCATTCCTTACAGGAAGTGTCTTAACACACGTTACTATTGGATCTGCTTCCTTGGCAGAAATGTGGTAGACATACTTGTGCCTGGACATATTTGCTCCTTTAGTGAACCTCAAAAAACATTTAAGTGACTTTGAAATTGAGCAATGAGCAGAGATTGAAAGATTTTTGAGAAGCATGATAGAAAACACCCGGATTGCCTCCAGTAGACTCTGAGTGGAAATACATATGTTAGTAGTGAGATCAGTTATAGTCAGAAGGAAATGAAAAAGATACTACTGGAAACTGGAAGACATGCCTTAGATACCACAGATTTCCACTTTTCCACATCTGCTTTTCACAAACTTTCTCGAATAGATGTTTTTCATTTTCTGTTTTCCATTAGAAACATCTCTAGATGTTTTTAATTAATGTTTTTACTGAAAAATAATTTTCAACAACATTTCACTGCAGAAGTGGTCTGATGATTTCTTCATACTGTCATATTATAAGGTTACCAAGGTATAAACTTCTGAATTTCCATATTTGACAATTACAATATTCTAAAACCACTTGCTTAGATTGTTTACATAATTTGAACCAACTATTCCCAGAAGACTTGAAACTACATATTTTTATTGGAAAAAAAATTATTTTGATCCAGGGCTTATTTTTAATTTCAAGACACACTTCTCCATTATCTATTTGGCTGTAGTTTTATTTCCTTATTGACATATATTTCTATTAAGCTCTTTAGTAAGATAAATGTCTGAATTTAAAAATGAGAAAGAATGAGAGCAACTGTAATTAAATTTAGTAAGGATTTTCTTTTTCCAATCACATGAAGCACTTAAGTTTTATATCATTTTTGAATAAAGGAGGGAGTAAGTCACTAGATTTTCTCTCATTTATTGTTCAAAAAATAATTTTATAATAAACCATTACATATCTGATTTGTTAGGTCAGGAAGGAGTAAAACATTTTCATTTTTAAATAAGTGAAGTCAGTCAATATTGCAGATAGACTACAATGACAGTATTTTCATGATCTCATGATGTGGTAAGATGAATCTGAATATATAGGCTTTATTTAAGCTTGCTTAGTGTAATACATGCCAAACATAAGGTGACCAAACCAGCCTTGTTCAAAGCCTTGCCTTAATTAAATGTGTTTTGTTTTTTACCACGGTCTCAAAATAAACTAGGAGTACTTAGGCAACAAAAAAAATTATTTTACTAAAATTAGTAATATCCCCATCATGTGAATCTTAAAATGAAGATAATTGAAAGATTCTCTTACAATTACTGAAGGTACAATGAAAAAATATATAAAAAATATTAAAGATAAGAAAACCTTTGGGCAAATAACATGACATTTTACTGCAAACTCTCTTGTTTCATCCTATAGCAAAAACAGAATTTCTCTGCAGGACACTTCCAAACTTGACCTAGAAGAACCTGCTACATCATTATATTACAAAACAAGTAGTTTTTTTTATAAACACTTAAAATTTTACAGGTAGACTATTTTCATTTGAGTTTTGTTTTCTATGTAAGTTTCCAGAAAGTTGCTCTAATAAATAATTTACATGAGGTTCTGGGTGTGTATCTCAGTGGTGGAGCATATGTTCAGCATTTGCAAGGTCCTGGATTCAATCCATAGGTGGGGAAAAAAGTGCAACAATATGACAATAAGAAAAAATTTGTTGTTAATAAGAAATTATTCCTTAGAACCTAATACTAAAGAGTACCTCATCTTTCTAGTATGTTATGCATTGTTTTATACACTACCTTACTCCTAAATTTTATCTATTATTATTATTTAATTATCCTAAATTTACAGAAAACTTCAGTTCTTTCTCTTTTGTTTCCTCCATCTGACTGTCACGAGTTTGTTCCTTGAATATAACCTGTTACCTACAATCTATCACTGGCCCTTCTTTTGCGTTTAAGTTTCTGAGAGGCAGGGACTTTCTATTCCCCTATAGTGGTATTTAAATTTTTTTACATAGTAGACACTACTGAATAAACATATTTATTTAATTATTTTTCATTGCATTTGACTTACACAAGAGAAGACTGCAGCACCTACTGCTTGAAGAGATTCAGCTGTGCTCATGTGCATACTAGGCAATTAATGGTGTGATGTATTCTGAGGTATTTCCACGTGGGCACTGAGTCAGCACAGCAACAGCAAAGTCAAACCATAAACTAGAACAGAGGGATCTCATAGACAGCAAAAGAGCATTTCCTCCCACAGCTGCAGAATACACCTTCTCAACAGCACCTGTAATATTCTCTAGGATATGTCATCTGTCAGAACACAAAACAAGTCTCACAAATTAATAAACTAAAATCACATTGAACATGTTCTCCAATGACAATGTAATAAAACTGGAAATCAATAAAAATTTTATAAAAATATACAAATACATGAAAATTAAAACACTCCTGGCCAAGCAACGAACAAAGAAAGAAATTGAGAAGACAAATTTAAAAATTGTTAAAAGAGAAGAAATTGGAACACAACATACTAAAATAAACGGGACACAGCAAAACCAGTACTAAGTTTAAGATCAGAATGATCTTAAACCAACAACCCATCATTGTCCCAAAAGAACTAGATAAATGAGTAAAAGTAACAAATTTCAAAGCAGAAATAAATGAAATACCAACCAAAAAAATTCAATGAAAAAAGAATTCATTCTTAAAAAGTAACAGTGAAATTGACAAAAACTTTCACTAGACTATAAAACAAAGGATGCAAATAAGTAAAATTAGAGATAAAAAAGGAAGCATTGCAACTCAGAAATAAAGAGGATCATTATAAATGATTATGAAAAACTACAACAACAAATTTGATAATCAAGAAGAAAAGGACAAATTCCTGTACATATCACTTTATCAAGACAAAATCATGAAGAAAAATGAAACCCTGCATATGCCAATCAAGAATAATGAGATTGAATCTGTATGGAGGTCTCCATTAAAGAAAAGCCCAGAACTACATAGCTTCAGTACAGAATTCTATCAAATATTTTAGAAAAACTAATACAATTATTAAATTATTCCAGAAATTTGAGGATGTGATTCTTCCAAATGCATTATATGTAGCTAGCATTACCTTGATACCAAAACCATAAAAGGACACACAAAAAAAGAAAACAACAGGCCAATATCTTGATTAACATATATACAAATTCCTCATAAAATACTAGCAAACCCAATTCAACAGTGTATTAAAAATATTACTCACCCTAATCAAGCTGCGTTATCTCAGGTATAAAAGAATTTTTTAACATACAAAAATCAATAAGCAAAAAATAAACACCAACAATGAAGGACAAAGGGCAAAGCAATTCATATGATTACTTCAATAATTACAAAAGGGTGACAAAATTGAACAACTCTGCATGACAAAAAGACTGAATGAATTCTGTGTATAAGGAATGTATATGGGGCCATATATAACAACCCAACAGCAAAAACCACACTGAATGAGGAAAAGCTGAATGCCTTCTCTCTGAGATTTCGAACAAGTCACAAATGCTCATTTTATTTAACATAGTACTAAAAATCCTAATCAGGTCATTCAGAGCAAGAGAAAGAAAAAATAATGATAAAGGGCAGCCAAATTGGAAAGGAGAAAGTCAAATTATGCAGGTCATACATATAAAAATATCCCAAAGATTCCAACAAAAGTACCAATGATTGAATGTAGCAAAGTTTTGGGAAATCAGCATACAAAAAATCAGTAGCATTTCAATTATCTAAAGATTATATCAAGAAAGCAATTCCATTTCTAGTAGCTACAAACAACAATAGCAACAACCCAAAAGAAACATCCAAACCTAGGAATGAATTTAACCAGAAAAGAAATATCTTTACAATAAAAATAGAAAACACTGATGAAAGAAATTGAAGAGGACAAAAAAAAATGTAAAGACATTTATATTCAAAGATCAGCAAAACCAGAATTGATAAATGGCCTTCCTACCCAGTGGCCCATAATTCCAATATGATACCTATGAAAACGACATTCTTCATAGAAGTAGTAAAAACAATCCTAAAATTTTTATGATATCATATACATGCATCAAAATAAAACCAATTAACTGAAGCATTCTTGAGAAAAAAATAACAAACAAGACTGTTAGAAGGTTTCACAATATACTACAAAACTGTAGTAATCAAAACAGCATGGTACTGGTATAAAAAGAGACATAAGAGATCAATAAAAGAGAACAGAGAAACTAGATGTGAATGCATACATCTGTACCCACTTATTTTCACCAACGGTGCTAAGAACACATTGGAGAAATGATAATCTTCTCAATAAATAGTGCTGAGAAAGCTGGGCATCCCCCTATCATAAAGAAGAATGAAACTACACCCCTCTTACCAGTTACAAAAATCAGGTCAAAGTAAATTAAATGTAATCCCTCAATCTATGAATCTACTGGGAGATAACATAGGAAAAATGCTTGAGGACATAGGAATGGGAAAGAAATTTTTGGAGAAGATCCCAGAATTACAGGAAAAGTAGACAAATGGAATTGCATCAAACTAAAATGTTTGTGTGGTGAAGGAAAAAATTAACAGTGAAGAGATAACCTACAGAATGAGAAAACTGTCAACTATATTTTAACTCAATATTAAAAGAAAAACAAGTCTTATTAAAATGGGTAACAGACATTTCTCAAAAGAAGATACATAAATAGCCAAAAGGTGTATGAAAATAATGTTAAATACCATTAATCATCAGGGAAATGCAAATCAAAACCACAATGAGATATCACTGCCTCAGTTAGAACAACTTTTATAACAAAGACAAAAGGTAACAAGTACTTAAGAAGATGTGGAGAAAAGGATACACTGATACACTGTTGGTAGGAACGCAGCTGATAGAGCCATCATATAAAAAACAAAACAAAACACGGGGACTCCTCAACAGAGTAGAAATAGAACTACCATATGATCTAGCCATTCCACTACTGGGTATACATCTAAAGAAGTGAAATTGGTTTTGTGGAAAGACATCTGAAATTCCATGTTTATTGCAGTACTGTTCCCAATAGACAAGAAAGAGAACAACCTAAGTTCTCTACCAAATGATAAATGGAAAAAGACAATGTGGTATGTATATGTAATGGGATACTGTTTAGCCATAAAAAGATGAAATCCTGTAATTTGCAACAGGGATGGAATGGAAATCATTATGTTAAGTGAAATAAAGCCAAGCACAGAAAAATAAGTACCACAGGATCTCACTTATACATGCAAATTTAAAAACAAACTAACAAACAAACCAAACTCATCAAAGTCAAGAATAACATAGTGGTTAAAAGAGGCTGAAGACAGAATCTTGGGATGCTTGTACTAAATTATAGTTTGATAGGAGAAAATTTCTTGAGTTCTATTGGGTAGTAGGGTGACTATAGATAGGGATAGTTTAGAGTCTATTAGTAAGAAGCTGGAAGAAAGTATTTGGAAGGTTTTCACCATGAAGAAATGGTGAATGTTGGAGGAAACACACATTCACACCTATTTGAACATTATACAATGTACATAAGTACTGAAACATCAGATGGTAGGTATACATAAATATGTATGATTTCGAAAACTGACTGAAAAAATAGGTACCTGTATTAGTTTGCTCAGCTACCATAATAAAGTACCATAAAATGAGTGTTGTAAAAGAAATTTATTATTTAAATTATGGAGACCAGAATTTTAAAATCAAGGTATTAGCAGAGTTGGCTTTTGCTGAGAACAAGGATTGGAGAGTATGTCCCAAGTCTCCCTTCTTGACTTGTAGATGACTGTCTTTTCCCCCTTTCTTCACGTCTTCTGGTTTGTTTGTTTCTGTCTCTAAATGTCACGTTTAAGGGTGCACTCATATCAGATTAAATCTCACCCTAAGGACCTAATTTTAACTTAATCATGTTTGTAAAGACTCCATCTCCAATAGCAACAGCACTCTGAGATACCGAAAGTTAGAACTTTAACTTATGAAGGATCACAATCCAGACCATAGAAGCACCAGTCCAAAATCACTGTTATATACACCTGTATGAGTTTAAAAATTTTAATGAACTCTGTTTCAATTAGAAATACAATGTTAATAATCACAGGAAAATTTGATATATTCACTTCATTCAATTTATAGGACTAGAGAGAGATCTACTTGGGAAGATAGGATTTGAAAGTATGTACAAGGAAAAAAATGAAAGAATGAAAAAGCACAAGGATTTTAAGTCTCTAGAAGAGTCCCCTGCAATATATAAAGATATATAAAGACCACTAAAGATAACTTAATGACAAAATTTTCCTAATGATGACCTTGTTGTTAAGAAAGTTCCTGTTGATTATATATTCAAATTGTAAGTTTATATAGCAAAAATAACATCACTCAAAATCATATGAGACATTTTTGGACATGTTAATAGCAGATATCGTTAAGGTCTCTCTCCTAGAAAACTTCTATGTCAAAAAATGTCACTCTTTTCTTTTGAGAGATAATTTCAGTGAATGCCAACCTTACAAAACATTCTTAGAAGTCTGACTCTGGCCACCAAAGTCTTTGATTTGTAATTGCATCTCTACTTTGATTTCACATTGAAATTAACAACATCCTTTCTTTATTAGGGACAGATTGCTCTGCTGATAAATTTTCCAACCCAGTCTGATTCCTGCTCCCTCCCTCCTGAGGCTTGTCTTTAGCTCTGATTTGTAGCTCATTAGCACCTCTGTCAAAGGGTAAATGTGGGAAATAAAAGAAGATGAAACAGTCCAATTCAGCCCTCCTTATGGACTCATAAAAACATTTAATGAAAGAGGATGTTGACTTTTATAGGATGGATAAAAGTAGATGCCTATTATTCAAAGTTTATTTCCTTTCAAATTATATACACATATTGAAACATCATACGTAATCCCATTAATATGTACAATTCTTATGTTTTTATGTGTTAGCTAAAATATAAATTTAACTTAAAAATAAATGAAAACAAAATACAAAACAGACAAAGTAGTGAGTGGCTTATTATTTATACAAATATTACAAGAAAAATATGCAGAATAATATGCATTAAACCCCACTATGTTTGAATCAAATGCAATAGTATATTGATTACTACTCCCAAAGTCACATGAAATCCAATAACACTATTATGAGTATTGATATTTTGCCTCCAAATACAAAAGATATTACAAGCAGATTAGAAAAGTTCACATTATTTATATTTATACAATAAATATATTCACATTTATACATCGTTACCTGTTAAAACTTTAGATAATTTACAGTGACTATGTTTCAACACTTTAAGAACATTTGCATATATATCAACTCACAGAGTTAACCTCTTACAAATTATGCCCACCGTTAATAACATGTGTTAGCCATGGATTTTTCTCTGGACAATCTTATGCCTCTACAACTAATTACCATATGCTGAATTTTATGATAGTGAGTAGTACTTTGCCAAGCTTAGCTTTTCTGAAAGTATTGTTGACACCCTTGTTTTTTCTCAATTCAACTAACTTGCAAACCAAACACATGGAGAATTCTATCCAAGGTGAATTAAGCAAATTAGACTCTCATATAAAGTTCATTTAAAACAAAGAATATAATATTAACAATAAATTGGGAGGTTGAATTAAATTACTGTTTAGTATATTTTTTTGTAAGCATTTTGCAAATCAGGGCAATTAGTTTTATAAAAAAGCACTTCAAGTAAATTGATAAAGGCTACTTCAAGGTATAAACGTTTTATACTATTGAAATCATGATTCAATTTTTAATAGTTTTCTCTGCCCTTGCAGCTATAGACAGCCCCCACCCACCCGCATTCTTTTACTGGTAGGAATAATTCCATTTGAATAGAAACCATAATTATTTATGGTCTTATAAAGCTATTAAGTTCCAGGAAGTGTTCTATGCATGTCAAAAGTATAAATTCATTAATCTTCTCAACAAGGAAGGAGCTATTATTTTCAGTTGAAGAAAAGTGAGGCAGAAAGAGATAAATAACTTGCCTATATTTCCGTGGGAGAAAGTTGGTCTAAGGAATTTTTACTGAAGCAATTGTAAGTCTGTTTCCAAATCTTTTTCTTCTCTTCACTCTTTTAATTTTGCTAAAATACATGAAACACAACATTTATCAACTTTACTATTTTTAAAGTACTATTTTTAAAGAGTAAAACTCTAAGTTTACTTTAAAACTTAGAGTTTAGCACATTCACATGTTTGTGCCACTGATCTTCAGGACACCTTTCATCTTGCAAAACAAAAACTCCACAGCTATTAAAAACAATTATTTAAGGTAATGATGCTTGTCTCATTCTATTATTATTCCTAACCCCCTCCCCGATTCCACCCCCCTTGTTTTCCTTATGCAATACATCCTTCCTCCATTCTTGCCTCCCTCCCACCCCGCATTGTGTATCATCATCCACTTATCAGAGAGATCATTTGGCCATTGTTTTTTGGTGATTGACTAATCTCACATCATTACCCTATGTACATGTATGATTACACAAATGCTATGACTCTACCTGTGTACAACCAGAGAAACAACAGCTGGACCCCATTTGTGTACAATGAATCAAAATAAAATTTAAAAAACAAAATTAAAAAAACATATTTATGGACTAATAACTGCTGAAAGAATTTTCATTAAAAAAAAAATTCTTTCTTTCCTTCTCCTAACTTCTGGCAACTCATATTACTGTCTGTTTCGGAGTTTGACTACTCACAGTATTTCCTGTAAGTGGAATCATACAATATTTATTTCACTGAGCATAACAACCTCAAGTCTCAACCAAGTTGTGGCATGTGTCATAATTTCCCTCCTTTTTAAGGCTAACTAATACCTCCCCTGTGTGTATATTGCACTTTATTTATCCTTTCATCTAATCAATGAATACTTGGGTAGCTTCCACCATTTGACTGGTGAATAATGTAGTTATGAGCAGGGTGTACAAGTATCTTTTCAAGACTTTAGGGTGTGTACCCAGAAGTGGGATTGTGAATCATACGGTAATTATTTATAAGGTTTTTGAAGAGCTGCTATACTGCTTACCATAGCAGATGTATAATTTTACATTCGCACTGACAATGCACAAGTGTTCTAGTTTCCCATACTATCACCCAAAATTTTTATTTTTTTAAAATAGTAGTCATTTTAATGGGTATAAGAGTATCTCATTGTAGTTTTTTTTTTGCATTTACATAACTGTTAATGTTGAACATATTTTCCTGTGATTGTTGGGAATTTGTATATTGTTTCCAGAGATATATCTAGTCAAGTCTTTTGTCCAATTTTAATTAAGTTACTTAGGGATATGAGTTAAAACATTTCTTTATATATTTAGGATATTAAATTCTTTATCAGATACATGATTTTCAAGTATTTTCTCCCACTCCATAGGTTGCCTTCTCCCTCTGATAATCAAGTCCGTGATAGACAGAAGCTTTTATTTTTGATAAAGTTTATCTATTTTTTCTTATTTCTTGCCCATGTATCTATCTATTCATGCACATGACTTTAGCCACTAATTCTTTTTCTTCTTCCCTCTTGAGAAAATTTGAGCTATACAAACAAAGCCTGAGAATTTGAGAAAATATCTCCCCTTTCCTTAGAACTATCTTTAACCACCTATTTCTGAAATAAGATGAACTCTGCTCATTGTCTCTTGTTAAATTACTATGAAAACTCTACTTTGTTTCCCCAAATTGGAAGGCTCCCTCACACTTTTGAAATGCATAAGCACAGATTTGAGCCCCAAAAGCTTGACACAAGGTAAAGTCAGTTTTCTTAATTACCGTATCCATGGCAACCCCATCTGTAATCAACATTAAAAAGAAAACTATTGGCTGTATTATCTGAAAATCCTAATTGAAAAAAATTGTACAAAGATTCAATTAAACTCTTTAATATTAGTTTACAACAAATGCTAGATTAAAATTAAAGTGTTTCATTCAAGTATTTGTACACATTTTAAAACAATTTAAATGTTGTATTGACAATGCTGTGGAAATATATAGAACATTTCACTATAAAAATGTGAGGTGCTTTGAAACTTGTTCTTGTCTCAATGCTTAACAAGTGCGTGCTTAATTTCCCTTTGGGAATATATTCTCCAATTCATCATTTACCATTCACATATAGTGGCAAATAAATTCATAATAAATGTACAGTTTGCAATGACTAATAGTGAATTCTGTGTCAATTACTTACAGTGGGAAATATGCATTAGGATTATTATTTTTTAATTCAATGCCTATTTATTTTGTATGTACTAGGCACATAGTATCACATAAGGTGGTAATATTAGCACAGGAAAATTATTTGAAAATTTAATGTGTATATATTATCTTTTTAAATGCAGTTTTTTAGGAAATTGAGTAACCCTAAATCATATTATCCTGAGAAGTACCATAAATAAAATATTCTTAAACAGTAAGTATTGAAATTAGCTATCATATTTATATTCTACTTAGAATTCATGAAAAGCATATACATATCCAATATTATGCTTTAAAGAGCAATTACCTAAGTCTTTCCAGAAAAACATTGTTTTTCCTGTATTAAAGATTATAAAGAAAACACTGAGCCGGTATTGCAGTTTTATCCATAGAGCTCATTACAGCATTTGTAATACAGCCCTGTAGAAGATAAATGCAAATCTTCATAAGGTTTCCACCAAATTAACATAAACCAGTTTACAAATTTTTTCTCCTGAAATTCATAAGCCCCTTGCCTTTTGACTCATAAAATATGCTAAGCAGCAAAAAGTAATTGAAATAACTGTAAGCGACTTGATTTTCCCTTATGATCCCTAATATTCCACTCCATGCAGCAGTATGGGAGCATTTCAAAAAAATATTTGAACCAGAAACTAAATATGTCCCTTCCTGCAGTTTCTCTATCTGTGGTTTCCATCTTGATATAAGTTCTAATGTGTGGTTCTGTCATCTGAAATAGTTTTTCCTTGGTTCTAAGAGTCTTTTTCTAACCCTGTCTCAAAATAAAAATTAAAAGCACCAGCGATGTAAATCAGTGGTAAAACACCCCTGGATTGAATCCCCAGTACCAAAAAAAAAAAAAAAATCTTTTATATATGCACTATAATTATTTATAGTTTCAGATTTTATTTGTAATATAAAGAAGTCATATTATTTATTATTTGTGTTTAAAGGTTCATCTGTGAAACTTTTTGGAATTGTTTTTGCATTTAGTTAAAAGATTCATTTGTTAATGGCAGATAATTTTATGAAATTTTCATCATAAATTTGGGCTCCAACTCCAGTTCTGCTATCCACTATCCATATAACAATTTATCTCTGAAATACAGGTTCTTCAATCACTAAATGCACACTTTGTTCCAACAAAGTTCCCATTTTGCTCACATAAAATTGTGGATTATGAAAAATTTGACACACCAAACATTTTACACAAGTACTTTAATTCTGATAACAAAAGGACAGAACACTGCAGGAATTATATTCAGTTTACAAATGTGTCAGAAAGTCCAACCAGGACACCATGGTCATTCCATAGAAGAGTCTGTGTTTAAAATCATTTTCCAGTTACAATTTGCCTTTCTGTGATATAATGCCACTTTCCTATGATGTGAGGTAAACAGAAAATAGCTTTGCTAGCATCATGTTAAACCTCAATCAAAATTCTCAGTAAGGCAGATGGCCAACACCCTTACCTTTCTATTCTTGTCTAAAACTACTATAGAGACAGTAAAGTCAGAACTTAGAACTTAGCCTCAGATCTTTGAGTCTGTGTTGCTTTATTCTCCTCCTCACCACGCCTTCCCCCTCACCAAGCTGTTCCATGACCCCTGCTAGGGCTGGACCCCCACAACAGACTCATCAAATTCAGATAGGTTCTGCTTAGGTTTACTGTCTAATGTTAACCAAAATACTACAGTAGAAATGACAAGAAGGCATATAGGAAGAGGAATGGGCATATATTACATAGGTGGGGAAGTTTTTGCTGAGTGCCCAAGTGATAGTGCAATCTTTGTGCAGAGCCCCAATTGTAATCAAAGATACGGTTGGCACCCTGCAACAGTGTGTAAAATTCCACCAGGCTGTAACCTGAAGATCTTCAACATCCAGGAATTTGCTGCTCTTCTGGCTCAATCTGTAAATCAGGGTTTTGAAGCTGTCTATCAATTAACTAGAATGTGCACCATAAAAATGAGTTTTGTGAAAGAATGGGGAGCAGAATATCAAAGGCAGACAGTAACAAGTACGCCTTGCTGGATTGAAGTCCATTTGAATCGACCTCTACAGTGGTTGGACAAAGTATTAACTCAGATGGGATCGCCTTCAGTGCATGCTCACACATGTCCAAAAGCTCATCACCAGTTGAGTCCCATCGAAAGACTTAATGTAACAGCTCTTCTGTCATAGTGTTTGTGTGTGGTCCTGATGAACTGCTTGCTATCCAAAAATTCCAGAGAGAAAACAGCACTTGAGGTCTCAACATTTAGAGCACCTTGTGGAATCTGTTTCCTATATTTGAATATTAAATGGGAAAATTAGTGTCTAGAAGTGTCTTCCCATAAAGGGGGAAAAGAAGATTTTAAAGACTTACTGGTATCTTGTTGGGCATAGGACTGAGTGTCCCAAAGGTTTATTAATAACAGTAGTAGTTATGTGTACAGGTAAGGTATCATAACCCAGTATCACAGTATTGTGCTGTTTATATACATTTTTAATTTGCATAAAAAATGAAATACATTTAAAATAAAACCCATGTGATGGACTCAAATCAATAGTAAAATAAACAAGATCAACCCCAAGAGGCTGTTAATCTCTCAGTAATGTTGCTGGTTTCTCAAGTGCTCATCTTTCAAAGTTTCTAACTGACTGATCATAACAATCTTGAAAGAAAGAAAGTTATCACAAAGAGTTGAAGTAGTTAAAAGAGAAGATTGTTTACATGTTATGGAAGACCTACAACCAGGTAAATTTTATCTATACAGATGGTTATTGAGAAGCACTCCCTACATAAGTCATAGTTACAATATAAAAGATATTTTAACATTGGAATTCAACGTGATTTCATATTTCATACTTCATCCTAAAAACTGTGATTTAAAATCTCCTTGAAGCTAATCATTTCTGTTATGTGATTATTGTCCTATGACTTTGAGTCTCTGGATAGATCACTTATGTATTCCTCCATTGATTGGGTCAGAAATGAGAGGCTAACATAACAATAATAGTGTTACAAAAATAAAGTAATACAGTAATAATTGAAGTTACTAATTTAGGGGATGTTTTTATCATTTCGAACCTTTAGATTCATGTTCCTAAAAACTCCATACTATGATAATTTACATTATTAAGAATATGTAACCCTGATAAGTTACTTACATTACCCAATATCTTGTGAGAAGTAGAGATGGATTTTTGAACTCAGAAAATTTATAACAAAGATAACTATTTAACATTTATGCAGTATTGCTTTAAACTATTCTAATTTTCTGTGTGAAGGACACATTTTGTTTTCTTTTGACCAGAGTCATAGATTTCCCCTAGGTTGAAGAGCAATTTACATTTTTTAAAAAATGCCATTTGGTTCATAGAGACTAAGGGACAAAATTTTATTTCCTGGGTACTTCTTTTAGCCCACTGAATACATAAAATTGCCTGCTCTGAATATGGCATCAGTAAGTATCATTTAGAATTCAACTTATGAGAAAATCCAATATCCTTTGAACTAGTGAATCCCTCAATATTTTGGTTCAAACAGGTGTCATGGTATTAAGGTACAAAGAGGAATGCTTTAAATGTTCTGTTGACTTTGTTCATGAATTAAATTAAACTAAACTCCGATTCATGATCTTTAAGAAGAAATACTTTTTGTTAATCCCCACTGTGTTAGTCAACTTTTTGTTGCTGTGTTTACAATATCTGACGTAAACAACTTAAAGGAAGATCACAGTTCTGGAGGTTTTCAGTCCCTGGTGGACTGACTCATTTCTTTGGGCCCCATGTGAGCAGAACACCATGGCAGTAGAGCACAGCAAAGAGAGTTGTTCAACTCTTAGCAGCAAAAAAGCAGAGAAGGAGCTATGCAGGGACAAGATATAGTCCCCAAGAGCATGCTTCTAGTGAAATATTTTTCCAGCCATGTTCCACCTACCAATAGATTTCTTCACCTCCCAGTAGTCCTTTCAGCTACCAGTGGATTAATCCACACAAGAGATAAGAGCCCTCATGATCCAACACTTCCCCAAATCCCTACCTCTGAAAATTGTTGCCAAGGCTTCAACTCATTAGTTTTGGGGGGACATTTCAGATTCAAACTATAACAAGCACAAACACCCTGGGTTTACAAAGTGAAAATAGACATAATGAGTAATCTTTGGAGGAATTCCTTTGACTTCAGAGATCCATACATGCAGAATGCTGTCCTGCTCACATGAATATTGTGTAAGATAAAGAATATGCTAAGACACAAGGAAAGTATTCACAAATTTGCAATCTAAAATCATAGGAAATTTATTCTCTGATAACAATTAAGTTAAATTGAAAGTCTGTATTAAAAAGAAATTTGGAGCTGGGCTCAGTGGCACATGCCTATAATCCCAGTGGCTTGGGAAGCTGAGGCAGGAGGACTGCAAGTTCAAAGCCAGACTCAGCAAATTAGTGGGGCCTTAAGCAACTCAGTGAGACCCTGTCTCTAAATAAAATGCAAAAAAGAGTTGAGGATGTGGCCCAGTGGTTAAGGGCCCCTGAGTTCAATCCCAGACAAACACCCAAAAAAAGAAAGAGAGGGAGAGGGAGAGGGAGAGGGAAGAAGGGAGGAAGGGAGGAAGGGAGGAAGGGAGGAAGGGAGGAAGGAAGAAGGAGCGAGCAAATATTTGGAAATTAAATAATTTAAACTTTAAATTTAACTTTTAAAAATTTAAACATGCTTAAATACCCCTGAACTAAAGAGATATTTTAAAGGAAAAATAAGAAAATATATTTTTCTGAATGAAAAAAATAGCATACTATAATTTATGGGATGTAACTAAATTAGGACTTAGAGAAAAATTATATATTGAAATGCTTAAATTAGAAAACAAGAAATGTCTCTAATGAATAATTATAAAATATTATTCTACAATCTAGAAAAATAAAGGCAATCAAAATAAGACAATAAATAGAAATGGAATGATATACACTAGAATGGAAATTAATATAAGAGGAAACAGAAAACTGTGCATAAGGTAGTAATTAGTATATCAATGCTAATTATTGTAGGCATTGTGAATATACAAAAGAAATATTAAGCTAAACAATCTGCCAAAATATTCAGTAACATGGATGAAATTGCCAAATATATTGCTTCCATCAAAACCGACTCTAAAAGAAATAAAAAATCAGAATAACTGAAAACAAATACATAAGTAGAATTTATAATTGAAAGTTTTAGCACACAGTAGAGCCCAGGATGCAGATGGGATGACATCAATGGTAATTTTAAATTAAAAATGCTTTCTGGGGAGGTGGGTGGAGGGGAATTACAGTTCTTTTTTTCTTCCATATTAGCTAAGATACCAAGAGCATGATCCTTAAAAGAAAAAGGTAAAAATTTGGCTTTACCAAAATTCAAAAATTTTGGCATTACAAGAACCATAAAGAAAATAAAAACATATGTAATGCCCATATCCAAAATAGGACTTATACCCAGAATTTGCAAATTCACTTAATAATAAAAGATCTCAATAAAAAGAACCCAAATATCAAGACATTTCACCAAAGATGATACACAAATAGTTAAATGACACAAGATAATTTCCTGAACATAATTTTCAGTAAAGAAATAAATATTAAAACTTCAATGAGATATCATTTCATGCCCATAAGAATGGCTACAATGAATAAGAAAGACAATAACAAATTTGGTAAATATATGGAGAAATGAGAACCTCATATTTACTCCTGAGAATGAAGATTGCAGCTAATTTATTGCAGCTACAATGAATAAGAAAGACAATAACAAATTTGGTAAATATATGGAGAAATGAGAACCTCATATTTACTCCTGAGAATGAAGATTGCAGCTAATTTATAAAAGAGGTTGGGAATTTCTCAAGAAGGTAAATATGAAAGTACCTTAAAACTTGTCAATGCTACCCCTAAACATCTATTCAAGAAAAATAAAAATGTCTATAAGAATACTGTTGACTGAGTCACGCGTGGTGGTGCATGCCTATAATCCCAGCAGCTTGTGTGGCTGAGGTAACAGGATCATGAATCTCTAAATACAAAATCAAAAGTTTGGGGAAGTGGCTCAGTGGTTAAGTGCCCCTGGTAAATAAAATTTAAGAAAAAAAAGAATAGCAAAGAATACAGTTGACTGATAAAGGAACAGAAATTTAAATGTACTATATGCACATTAAATACACAAAATGTTATTTGTTGTCAGGGATGTGCAAAGTAAAACTACAAGATATCACTTCACATGCATTATGTTGGCTGAAATGTTGACTCTCCTCAAGTGTTAGTGTTAAAACGCAACAACAAAAACTCTCATGAATTCCTAATAGAAGTCTAAAATGTTAGAACTAATTAGAAAACAGTTTTATTACTTCTTTAAAAAGTTAACAAAATATTTATCACAAAACCATGAAATTCCATTCTTAAGTATTAACTCAAGAAAATGAAAACATGTCCCATCAAAGACTTAAATATTGATAGCAGCTTTATACACAGGAAGATATGCTTAAAACTATAAAAATTTCCATGAAATAATAAATTATGATTATTTTTAAAATGAAAAATATTTGGCAAGAGAAAAGAAGCTACCACTGGTTTTTGTAAAATCATGGATGTATTTAACATATGTGTAATGCAAAGAAAGTTTGCATGGCACATTATTTCATTTATATTAAACTATAGAGAAATAAAATTCCAATTGTAGTAACAGAAAGCATATCAGGTGTAGCATGAGGTTGGGTTGGTGGTGATGATTTACAGTCATGAGTGAACTTCTTAGCAGAATTAGAATATTAAACACATTGATTATAATGATTTCACAGCTTCAAAATTTGTCCAGACTCACCAAAATTACACTTAAAATGGATGAATACATGCTGGGTAAATGATACCTTGATTAAAAATGTGAAAAAAAAAGTGAGAATAAAGAACAAAGAAATGGTGCATTTCATCAGAGGTGAGGAATATCACAAATGCTCATTCATGTAATGAACTTTCTCTTAAGACTATAGTCTTCATTTTAGGACTATTTTCCAATATAAAGCAAATATATTCATAGTTCATGAGCTACAATCCCATATATAATCTAATTTATTCCATTTTCTCTAAAGTTAGTTATTATCACATTTTAAATTCATTTACAAACAGAAATTTGAGTTTAAACATGCAAATGATTATTAGAATTTAAATAAGATGCCCAAAGAAACATAGTTCAGACTTACTAAGTGACTGATTCAATTCCAGTGATATCACTAGCTCATAGTCCTTGTGGAGTCCAATGGCACATAAGAAGGTAGTACTCTATTGTGTCCCCTACTGAGGAAGCTCTACAGCCTTCATATGAACCAACGGGACCTTGCTTATATTAGAAAAAGTACCAAAATAAAAAGTCCTATGAAGCAACTTGGGACTTTGAATTTAGTCTGGCATGCCATTTTTATACTTTGAGAATGATGAGGGTTATGGCCCAAAAAAAAAAAATCTGTAATCATAATGTAAGACATGGTCTACAATAAACTTAGGGTTAACTTGGATAGCACTTCTCAAACATTTTGACCTCCTTTACCCATTAGTAAAGAAATAAGTGGCCCACTGACTTATTTGCTGGGTACCTTCTGTGAATAAGCACTATAATATAGTATAATAATCACCCTAGCTTTTATTCATTATACACAACACTATGTGCCCTTGTATTTGTCTAATATATGCTAAGGAATAAAAATAATATGCCTAGAAGAGGACTAATTCATGTTTTCTTCCATCTGCTCTCTGAAGTGTTTATTAATTAACTATTAAAAACAAGGTCCAGGGGCACCATTCATTTTAATATTCTTATAAATATGGATTTTCTTTCTAATTAAAAAAACCACTTTTGCCTTTCCAAAGCCACATTCCATTCAGTATAAGAAATAATCCAAAGAGAAAAGAAATATATGCACTAAATTAACGTAACATTTTATAATGTTTGGTTGGTTTACATAATGCCTTCCATTTTTTCTAAACTCTGATGAAAATTTAAATTTTATAGATTGATAAAACTTTTATTATTCTTGGACTGGAATGTGTGGAGTCTTAAAAAAGATAGATTAAGACCTGACAAAAGAAATTCTTCACCAAAGTAAGATCAACAATGTTGCAGAAAATTTGAAATAATAAATAATCATTTTAAAATGTGAAGTACTTCATTTATAGGTCAGTGAACCCATAAGTTTGTTGTAGCATTAACTGCAATAATGATCTCTTTTGTAAGTAATTTGGAAAGTATTGTGATTAAATGGCATACTGTGGCCAAGGTTTAACCTGAAGATATTTAGAATGTATCACATCCTTAAAATTCAGTCAGATTTCCTAGAACTTTTATAGATATTTAATTAAATAAATCCAATTTAGACTATAAATAGTGCTTTCATATTTGTTTTGTATTGAGGGTGAAACCAAGGGGCATTCTACCACTGAGCTCCATCTCTATTCCCTTTTAATATTTTGAGACAAGGTCTCACTAAATTGCTGAGGCTGGCCTTGAACTTGCAATCCTCCTGCCTCAGCCTTTCAAGTCACTGGGATTACAGGCTATTGTCCCTGAGTTAACTCAAAATAATGGAGTTCAAATTCTAGATTTATCACTCAAATGCTTGGCTTTTAATAGTTATTTTAGACCCTATAAATTACTTTTTATCCTATGAACAATGAGAACAATATAAAATAAACCCATAAAATAATAATAATAAACTCATAAAAGTATCTGAGATGATATTTTAAAAGATCTATGAAAGCAGTAAGATACACTCCAAGGCAGAATGCAAGAGCCAGGAAGTTACTGAGACTCATCAAGTTCACAGAGTAGAGCTCCTGTTGCTGAGTGAATCTCACAACTCAGCCAAATAAGAGCTATCCTCACTCTACACACGAATTCGCCCCGGTTGAACCTCAACAATGCTTTACTACGTAGATTAGGGGAGAGAGAAACCCTAAACTCACAACAGAATCCAAGTAGAAATAACTAAGGGGGAACCTCAGGTCCCATTCCTGAATGTGTACTCATACAACAAGAGAGGAAAGTTCCCAGAACAAAAAAGAAGACTATGTACCAAAGGACATATTAATGAAAGAGAAAAAGAAATCCATCTCAGTGATGTGCAGGTCCAAGAACACTGAAAACATGAGGAAACAGGGAAACAAATTGCCCCCCAAATTCACAATTCCCCAACAAAGGAACTCACAGATATGGAAGTGGATAAAATTCCAGAGAAAGACTATAAAAACTGATTATTAATATGATCAATGAACTAATGAAAGATTACAGAGGAACAAATTCAGAGAGCAAATACAGGAGGTGAAACACAATTTTAATAAACAAATAGATATTATAAAGAAACCAAACAACTCCTGCAAATAAAAGATACACTGAATCAAATTCACTATCAAATCTCACCAATAGAGTACATTGCATGGAAAAATAGAACTTCACGTCTTAAAACAGAGAATGGTAACTTGAAAACTCAGTAAGAAATAAAGGAAAAAAATAAAATACCATGATGAGAATATATGAAAACTCTCAGACAGCATCGAGAGAACAAACCTGAGAGTCACTGGACTAGAAGAGAATATAAAGATACAGGCTAGCGGGATAAATAACCTCTTCAGTGAGATAATAGCAGAAAGTTTTCCTCACCTTGGAAACAAGATAGCTATATACAGGATGCCTATTGTACCACAAAATAAATAAGATCAAAAAAGAAACTCTCTAAGACACACCATAACCAAAATGTCTAACATAGAAAGTAAGAAAAGAATTGTCATTGACTCAGGTTAATCATGGCTAATTCATGTAATCAGAATTTCTTTTAAAATTGTATAATTTCTCAAGCTGTGGCATATTCATATTCTTGGTAAGCCACTTCATTTGTCCCTGCTTAATTTTTCTTTTTTTCCTGTCTTGTCATCCTTTTATCTAAGCCTTTGAAAAGTCGGTAATTTCTACCTGGAAGATTAGGCAATATACATAACACCTTTCTCACATACAAATTAGGGAAAAACCTACATTTTCTCAAAAATTGTACCAAATTGGAAA
>JAJEJO010001976.1:186550-219535 GCA_020662805.1 Glaucomys volans
AAAAAATGCAAGAAAAAATGGCAAGCCACATTTAGAGACAAACCAGTGAGACTCACTTCTGACTTCTCAACTCAGGTCCTAAAATCAAGTAAGGTCTGGAGTAAGATATTCCAAGTTTTTAAAGAAAAGAATTCCTAAACAAGATTGCTATGTGCAACAAAACTATCTTTAAGAATCAGTATGGAAATAAATTTTTCATGATAAACCAGAAGAACTCATGATAACTAACCTGGTACTGCAGAGAATGCTTAAAGATATTCTGTAAACAGAATAACTCAAAATCAAACTCCAAATCTCCCAAATAGATGATCACTAGAAGAGAAACCAACTCAATGAAAATCAGCATAGCACTAAATAAAGCAAAACAATACAAAATGGAAAAAAAAAACCCAACCATTTATAATAACTCTGAGTATAAATGGTCTCGACTCACCAATTAAAAGACACAGATTGGCAGATTGGCTTAGAAAACAATTCCCAACTAAGTGCTATTAGCAAAAGACTCATCTCTTCTCATCGGCAAAGACAATCATAGACTAAAAGTCCATGGGAAAATATTTCATTGTAAATAGAGTCTGAAAACACATAGGAGTAGCTATGAGAAAGCAGATTTCAAGCATAAATTAAACAAAAGAGACAAAGGAAGCCACTTCATACTGATAAATGAACAATACAAGAAGGACAAAACAATAATATTTATGCCCCAAATGTAAGTTCACCTAATTACATAAAAAATAATGCTTGATATTAAATCTCAGATAAATCCAAATACAATAATACTGGATCATTTCAACCCCTAACATCAATACACAGGTCATCAAAATGAATAAAGATAATTTTGACCTACATATTTCTATAAATTAAAATGACTTTAACAGATATCTACAGAATATTTCATCCAACAGGAATTTAATTAATTTTATTCTCAGCAGCTCATGAAGCCTTCTTCAAAATACAACATATTCTAGATCACAATGCAAGTCTTAGCAAATTCATAAAAACTGATATAATCTGGTGCATGCCATCATAACATAATGCAATGAAAGTAGAAACCAACAACCATGAAAAATTACAGAAACCATATGAACACATGGAGATTGGACAATTCTTTTAAATGAGGATTGGATCCTAGAAGAAATAAGAGAAGACATCAAGAAATTGTTAGAAATAAAGATAACAGATAAACAACATATCAAAATCTTTGGGATAATATGAAAGCAGTTCTAAGAGGAAGGTTTATAGCATTGAGGAATACATTAAAAGAAAATAGAAAGACTCCTAATTTATACCATGTTTTCTTTATCAATTCATCTGTTGAAAGAGAGCTAGATTTGTTTCATAGCTTGACTATTGTGAATTATGCTGCTGTAAATATTGAGGTGACTTCATTGCTATTGCATGGCGATTTAAAATCCTTTGGTTATATGCCAGAAAATGTGATGGAGAGACATGGGGTGGTTCCATTCCTAGATTTTGAGGAATTTTCATATTATATTCCAGAGCAGTTGCAAGGGGAATTAATGGGGAATAAATTAGAACAAATTACATTCCATGCTTTTAGAATTTGTCAAAATGAATCCTAATGTTATGTAAAACTAAAAAGAACTGATAAAAAGAAAAAAAGAGAGAAAGATTCCAAATAAATAATCTAATGCTACATGTCAAGGCCTTCAAAAAAGAAGAAGAAAAATGCCCAAATCAATAGAAGATAAGAAATAATCAAGATTAGACCCAAAATTAATGAGAATAATGAATTAATTAATTTATTAATTCATAGGATCAAGTAAGCAAAGAGTTAGATCTTTGAAAAGATAAACAGGATTGACAAACTGTTAGCCAAAATGACCAGAAGAAAAATAGAGAAAGCCCAAATAAATAAAATGAGAGAAAAAGAAAAGGAGATGTCACAGGAGACAGTTCTGAAATCCAGAGGACCTCTAGAAACTCCTTCAAAATTAATACTCAAATAAAATGGAAAATCTAGAAGACATTGACAAAATTTATAGACACATGTAGCAAGCCTAAACAGATTAATGACAAGTAATGACATTGAAACTTCAGTTGAAAGCCTATCAGCAATGAGAAGCCCAGAACCAGATGAACTCTGAACTGAATTCCACCAGACCTTTAAAAAAGAACTAACATCCGCTTTCCTCAAATTGCTCCATGATATTGAAAGGGAGGGAACACTAGAAAATATATTCATTATGCCAGTATAATCCTGGTAACAAAACCAGAGAAAGACAAATCAAGGAAAGAAAGTATAGACCAATGTCCCTGATGAGTATAGAAGCAATAATCCTCAATATCATATTAACAAATTATATTCAAAAACACATTAAATAGTGTGCTATGAATAAGTAGGTTTTATTCCAAAGATGCAAGATTGATTCAACATGTGCAAACAGATAAATGTAATTCAAATCATAAATAGAATTAAGGACAAGAATCACAAGATTATCTCAAGATAGGCAGATGAGGACTTTGTATTAAAAACATGAAAGAAACTAGAAAGTAGCAATAGAAAGAACTTGTCTCAAGTTTATAAATACTATATGTGACAAATCCAACACCAGCATCACAGTGAATGGAGAAAAACTAAAAGTATTTCCTCTAAACTTGGGAATAAGACAAGGATGTCCACTCTGACCACTCCTATTCAACAGAGTCCTCAAAATTCTAGTCAGAGCAATCCGGTAAGAATAGGAAATTAAAGGTACACAGATAGGAAAAGAAAAAGTAAATTATCTCTGTTTTCTGATGACATGGTTCTATAACTAGAAGACCCAAAACATCCACCAGAAGATGTCTAGAGTTGAAAAAAGTCAGCAAAGTATCAGAATAAAAGATCAACATCCGTAAATCAGTAGATTTCATATACTCCAATAGTGATTCTGCTAAGAAAGAAATTGGTAAAACTATCCCATTCACAGTAACCTCAAAAAACAAATAATATATTTTGGAATTAATCTATCCAAGGAGATGAAAGACTTGTACAGTAAAAACCAAAGAATACTAAAAAAATGAAATTGAAGAACACCTTAGAAGATGGAAAGACCTCATGTGTGCTAGAATGGGCATAATTAATATTTTCAAAATAGACATATATAACTATAGTGCAGTAACAAAAACAAAAAGTATCTGGTGCATGGCTCTAATACCAGTGGCTCAGGAGGCTGAGTTGGGAGGATCACAAGTTCAAAGTCAGCCTTAGTAACTTCACAAGATCCTAAGCAACTTAGCAAGACCCTGTCTCAAAATAAATTTTTCTTTTAATAAAAGGCTGGGGATGTGGTTCAGTTCTTAAGCACACCAGGGTTAAATTCCTGTTATGAATAAATAAATAAGTAAATTTGCTATGATATAAATAGTTTCAAAAAAGTATTATATTCATCCTATTTTTCTCTTTAGAAAAACTATTAAAATAATATTCAATGTTTATGTGCCAGGTAATCTCCCCAGCATTGCACCGGTAGGTATCTACTGATTAATCTCCATTCTCATCTTTATGTCTGATCTATTCTTTCTGTGTCTTTGTGCCCTATTCAAGCCAAGGGAGACAACGGCAAGAGTTTGGAAGGAAGAAAAGGAGAACAGTCAGGGAATTCTCTCCAACTCTGCTCCTGTTTAGCCATTGTCTCTGAAATAGATGCATCCATTCTCAAAGACAGCTTTGCCATGTGAACTGGGTAGTTCTGTTCTCATAGATTTCCAACATGATTTGTCTAACTTGTCTCTTAAATCCTTGTGTTGGTACCAGGTTTGCTCCGTCAGTTTCTCTGTTCCTCATCATCCCTTGCTTTTTCTTTTAACCTTCTGTAAGTAGTGCCTTCATTAATATCTCTTTTATTAAACCATTTGTTTCTTGTTGATATAGTTACCTCATTTTATAAATGAGGAAATATAAATACAAAATGATCAATAACTCAAGTCTATAAATAAATGGTAACAAGGAGTCAAAACCTGGCAATCTGATGTAGCTCCTGTGCACTTCGATGCTATTCAGTAATACCTCTGGGTATCAGCACTTGTAGACTGCAAGAAATGGCTCAAAAAGACCTTGGAAATAAGAACGAACAACATGACTTCCTGAGAGTTAAACTTCAAATCATGACAAGCTAGTTGTAAAATAGGTAAAATGTTAACAGGAAAAATGGTATTAATAATCTTAGGAAAGAAAGCAAAAATCAAATGCAGGAAAAAGAAGTGTCCCATCTAGTAGAAGAGAAAAGAACAAATGAAGGAAACCATGACAGTGCCCAGTCCTGGGTGCCCAGAGTTCTTCAAATTACCCCCATTTTTAAGGTCATCTCAAGTGTTCAGGGCAAAGTCTTCCACTTTGTTCTAATGCCACTAAACTTTTAACACATCTCACTAAAACCTACTGTTCTTACTACCTGATCCCCTAGGAGCTTTATGCTTTTGTTTATGTTATTCTTCCACTAATAAAAGAATGCAGTAAGTCACACATATTAACAATGCGTTGTTCCTTTAGGTATTGTATTCCCATTTTAAAACACTAGATAAAGTGATATGCTGAACGTATTTATCTGTCTATGAGTTTGGTTAGTGGGTATTTGACCCTGCAGGATGTGGCTGCTTTCCAGGATTTGAAGAAATTGCATTTTAAAACCCGTAAGATTGATGGATAATCATTTTATTGTAGAGAAATTCTGTTTTCATCTGAAATGTTGGCAAGAGAGGAGTAATAAGATAGCAATACAGTATATAATTAGCTGAAAACATAAATGCTAGCTAAAGAAATATTTCTTATCAACATCATCCAGAAACAGCACAATGAAACAACTATTTGTATGCCAGTTTTTTCTAATTACTCCTGGTTAACAGCCACAGTTCTCCAAGGATTCCACTTTTATAGCCTAATATAGAATATGTCATAAAAGATATACAAACAATTAAGCATGGGTATCAAATCCAACTTGACAATCACATTTCTCTGGGTAGAATAGGAAATTGTCATTATTTTCTACAAACAAGTCTCTTATGAGTTTTATTTTATCAAATATTTCCCCAGATAACTGACTTGATCAATACTTTTTCTAATCCTAAATACTGAAAACTAGATCTTGGACCCAAGTAAGACATAGATTCCCTGAGAGATTCTGATGGCTAGGCATTTGACGTGGTCCTTTAGAGCCTGGACTATGTCATCACACAAACCTGGGTCTGGTTCTTGGTCCTCTCACTTACCATCTGTATGGCATTGGAGATGTGTTAGTTTGCAAAACAAGGATAATAATACCAATATTTTGGAATTGTGATGAAACTTAAATGTAATAGTGTATGTGTGTGATACATTGACCACTATAGCAGACAATATTATTTTTATCTTTTTAACTCTAATAAAATCAATGTAAAACTGTTTTCGATTACTGGAAGTTACTCTAGAATTTTGTATAATCTTAAAATAACATTATTACTATTAACCAAATTTTTCATAGACAAGTAAATGAAGAACTGAATGGAGATATTCAGTTAATAAATGCTAGGAGAATTAGTTTTTGCTGTATATACATGTCTTTTAAGAAAAATACATTGGTAAGATAAAAGTTGTTACTAGTATATTTTACATGATAATGGATATATTTAAAAGTGAATGCATCTTTCAAAAATATTTTGGTGTAAAATTGGTTTTAATATCAGGGTCAGAAAAAAATTCTTAAAATTACAGCAGATATATTTGAATCACTTTAATTGCCAATACTCCAGTGACAGATTTTTAAAAAGGCATTTCTTCATTGAATAAGCAAGTGTTGTTTTTTTATTTGTTTGTTTTTGCTTTGTTGTTTCGTTTTGGGGAGTACTCAGAGGCACTCGACCACTGAGCCACATCCCCAGCCTTCTATTGTATTTTATTTAGAGACAGGGTCTCACTGAAATAATTAGCATCTCACTTTTGTTGAGGCAGGCTTCAAACTCTTGATCCTCCTGCCTCAGCCTCCTGAGCTGTTGGGATTACAGGCATGCACCACGCACCTAGTGTCATGTTTTTATTACATGCTTGATGATGTCTAGAATCCAAAGAAAAATATAGAAAATTGTCCTTGAGGAATTTACACTGACATACAATTAATATGCTAATTTGAATGATAATTGACCTGCATTATAGATAAGTTATGTTCAATGATTATATGGAATGGAATTAGAAAATATAGACTTCAAACAAGGGACATTTGACTGATGTTCTTCTTTTTTGAGACTGGTATTCCTCCTCTGGGAAAGGAAGGGAGAGAAAGAGAGAGAAAGAGAGAGAGATTTTATTTATCCATTCACTTGTTAAATAACAGGATACTTAGATTCCACCCTAATTTTGGCTATTTGAATAATGTTGAAATAAGGGAATATAGCTAGTCAACATAACAATCTCAATTACTTTGTATTTATACCCAGAAAAGGGATTGCTCTGTCAAATGTAAGTCCATTTTGGATATTTTGAGGAACCTCCAAACTGTTTTCCAAAATGACTGTACTGGTTTACATTCCCACCAATGGTTTACCACGGCTGCCTTTTCTCCACATCTTCCTCAATACATTTTTAGGAGGTGGGGAATAATAGTTATGCCAAAAAGTACAAGGTGTATATATACCACAGCTTCTTTATCCTTTCATCTGTTGAAGGGCATCTGGGTTGGTTCCACAGTCTAGCTATTGTGAATTGGGCTGCTATAAACATTGATGTGGCTGTGTTACTGTAGTACGCTGATTTTAAGTCCTTTGAGTATAAACTGAGGTGTGGGATAACTGGGTCAAATGGAATACTACTCAGCCTAAGAAGAAGAATAATATTATGGCATTTGCAGATAAATAGATGGAATTGGAGATTATCATGCTAAATGAAATAAGCCAGTCCCAAAAAAAACAAAGGCTAAATGTTTTCCCTGATAAGTGGATGATGATATAGAATGGGGTTGTGGGGGTGGGGGTGAGAGAAGAATGGAGGAATTTTAGATTACAAAGAGGGAAATGAGGGGAAGAGAGAGGGGGCTGAAAAATGGTAGAATGAGACCGATGCCATTACCTTATGTACATGTATGATTACATGAATGGTATGCATGTACAACCATAGAAATGAAAAGCTGTACTCCATTTGTGTACAATATATCAAAATGAAATCTGGAAATTTTTTTTTAAAAAAGTACAAGGTGATACCTTATTGTGGTTTTAATTTTTATTTTCCTAATGATTAGAGATGCTGAACATTTGCTAATGTATTAGTTTTCATTCATTTTTCTTTTTTTGAAAAATGTCTGTTCAGGTTGAATGTCCTTTACTTAATTGAATCATTTGACTTCTTGCTATTGAGTTGAGTTCCTTGATATTTTCTATAGTAGCCTTTTATAAGACATATGGTTTGGAAATGTTTTCTTCCAAAGTGTAGGCTGCTTTTTTAATGTTAAAGTTTTCCTTTTTTCGACCAAAGCATTTAGTTTAATATAATACTATTTGTCTTTTCTTTTTCTTTTTTCATTTTTTTCTTTTTGCCTATTCTTTTTGGGATCACATCCAAAAGACTCTTGCCCAGCTCATTTCTAGGAAGGTTTACTCCTATATTTTGCCTAGCAGCTTTATAATTTCAGGTCTTATATTTAAATCTTTACTCCATTTTTAATTTATTTTTGCATATGAGGTGACATAAGGTTAGATTTCATTCATCTGTAAGTTGACATAAACTTTCCCAACACCATTTATTGAAGAGAATACTCCTCCCACATTGTACACTCTTGACATCTTTGTTTAAAATCAATTGACCACAGATACATAGGTTTATTTCTGGACATTCTATTCTGTTCTGTGGTTTATTTGGCTTGAGGGGTGTGTGTGTGCACAGGGCACTACTATGCCAATCTAAAACTGTCTCTGCCAATGGCACTTTCTTAAAGATAAAAAGCAAAACAGTGCGAGAGCTTACAACTACATTATTGAAGCAGTATATGAGAACAACCCACAAAAATCAGAAGCATTTTTATACACAAAAAAACTACCTGAAAAACAAATTAATGAAATGTTATTTGAATAGTATCTAAAAATAAAATATTTAAGAGTACATTATCCAAAGAGGGGGGAGAAAGTATATTTTAAAACCTATTGAACTTTGTTGAAAAAATTAAAGAGGTACGAATATAAAAATAGCGTGCATTCATAGATTGGATGAATAACTATTACTAAAGAGACCATACCACCAAAAGTATGGGTATTTGACCTAAGAATTCAATGCAATCTCATTCAAAATGATACTAGCATTTTTCACAGAAACATCAAAAGCTATCCTAAAATTCATATGAAATGACAAAGGAACTTGAACAGCCATTCAATCTTGAGCAGAAAGAGCAAAATTCAAGGTACCACACTCCCTGATTTCGAAATATATTTTAAAATTATCGTAATTGAAGCAGTATTGTGCAGACATGAAAACAGACTCACAACAATGGAACAGACTATTAATTCCTGAAATCGTCTAATATTTTAACACTCAAAATGAATCTTATGACTATATGTGTTGCAAATGCAAACATGTAAGGAAATGTTTTAAATACTAAACAGAAAGTATATCATAGATACTGAAATTTTCAATTTATTGGTATATTATATTCTGTATAATTTATGAAATCTTTAAACGTGGGAATTCTGTTTTACTAATTTTAGGGAATAAAAGGATGAAAGTAGTTCTCTTCTAAAAATTGCTGTTCTTAATCATTCACATATAAGAAACCCCAAATTGCCAGAGTTCAATTATCAACTAATGAAAGTTAAAGTTGCCTAGTAGAGTAAGAACTAAGTACACCAAACAATATGAGTCTGCCTTCAAAATGATCAATCACTAAGGATATTAATAAGTTTAGTCCAAAAGTAAAAGTTTAAAACAAATACCCAAAAGCATAAGATGCATGATTTGATAAATAGAAGTAATAATTAAATGTGTTTACAGAAAAAACTCTTAGAACTGATTATAAGATTATACGACTTGAAAGTATTCGATAGTACTTTCAATTAACAATTATCAGAAAATCCTTTTGAAGTCTTTGAAGTAAAAGTGTAGCATTTAAATTCAGAATAATTTGTCCATGGTCTTGGTTCACATGGTAAACCTCAGAGAAGGATGACAGTCACCAAATATCCTACTCAACTATATATGAGCCTGAACTTTATATTTTCCTATTTTAGGGTGTGAATTTTCTAGAATTAGAAAATAGAAAAGATCAGAGTTATAACAAATTAATCTCTGGGAGTGATGATGTGAGAGAGTAAAGAAAAAAGTGATAGACGCAAAAAGTGGAGAAAGGAGAGAAAGAAGAAGATAGACGCAAGAAAGAAGAGAGAAAGAAGAGTGAGAGTGGTAGCAACTATCAGACAATTATGCATAAGAATATTTCCTTAATAATCTCCTGGGCTTTTAAATTTGTTTTTCTGTTATCATTGAAACAAGAAGGTCCCCAAATTAATGAGAATAATCTAGAGATAATGGGAAAATATCCAGAAAAATGTAAATGAGAAGGAAGCAGAAGATACCCAAACTGGCAGAATTAGTAGAAATAGTTGTGATGGTATTGTGAGTTGTCTGAATCAAAAGAGAAAGGAGAGAAAGAAGAAGTGATAGACGCAAAAAGTGGAGAAAGGAGAGAAAGAAGAAGAAGAAGAAGAAGAAGAAGAAGAAGAAGAAGAAGAAGAAGAAGAAGAGGAGGAGGAGGAGGAGGAGGAGGAGGAGGAGGAGGAGGAGGAGGAGGAGGAGGAGGAAGAAGAAGAGGAGGAGGAGGGAGGAGGAGGAGGAGGAGGAGGAGAAAAGGAGAAAGAGGAGGAGGAGGAGGCCTCATCGAAGGTGAAAGCGAAGAATAAGGAGGAGGATATAGTATTGTAATTGATGTTTACTGTTTTACTTTTCTCACTAAGGATTGCTTTGGCTACTCTGGGTCTCTAAAGTCAAATATCATATGTTTTCTCTAATATGTGGAAGCCAAACCAAAAGAAGGAGAGGGGGTAAAAAAGGAATAAAAGAAAGATCACTGGAGTAGACAAAGGCAAATGAAGGGAAAGGAGAAAGGATGGGATAGGGAAAGACAATGAATGAATCTGACATAACATTCCTATGTACATATATGAATGTACTATATTGAAGCTCACCATCATGTACATCCAGAAGATGCTAATTTTAAAACTCTAAATAAATAGAAATATCAGTAGAGTAGAGGAAAGGGAACTGGGGTTGGGAGGAAGGGAGGTGAAGGGGAAGTACAGGGACTGAAGTAGAATAAAACAATACAAATGTGAAAAATAATTTAATTTTAGACATTAACTATTTTGTTTATGGATGAAAAAATATGAGTAGATCTTATTACCTTGTCCTTCATTTGATCTTTCCACCTTCAAACTCTAATAGTTAATTTTTTTCTTATTTAACAATACTCTTTGTATTTCAGTTTCCATTCTGAGCAGGAAAACAAACTAGTGCTAATGAGTTTCTACCTTTCTTCATGGAAAAGTGATAGGTAACAAGAGTGGTAAGTAAAAAAAAAAAAAAAGCACCCCCCAAATTAATGAGAATAATCTAGAGATAATGGGAAAATATCGAGAAAGATGTAAATGAGAAGGAAGCAGAAGATACCCAAACTGGCAGAATTAGTAGAAATAGTTGTGATGGTATTGTGAGTTTTCTGAATCAAAAGGGGACCTTCTTGTTTCAATGATAACAGAAAAACAAATTTAAAAGCCCAGGAGATTATTAAGGAAATATTCTTATGCATAATTGTCTGATAGTTGCTACCACATATGACTGCCAGTACCACAACCATCACAACTTTACACAAAAAAATACTTCTGCAAGAACATTTGACAATCAACTGTCTGCTTAACTTCAGACTACCTCTCCTTTGTTATTAAACATTGTGGCCAACAATTATTGTTTTAAAATGTCTTATCTAAACAACATCTATTCCCATCACAATTTTATTATATTCCCAAATATGTATCATTATTCTTTGGAAAATCTCTTTCGGTTTTTTAGCTCAATGGTGTGGCAGGTATCATGGGAGAAATCAAGAAACTCAAGCATGACCTAGAGAAAATCATACCCAGAGAACAGCAACCAAAACTAAAATATTTCTAGAATGAGAAGATTCCCACCTCTAGTGGAAATTGACTTAGTTAATTCTGGAACTAAATAGGGTAGAAAAGGAGTACAGAAAATGCTGGAGTAGGAAAAGCTGGAGAAGAAAAAAAAATCAAAACATTTAAATATTAACATATTTAAATACACTGAAGAAAAATAATTTATGATGACATAATCTCTCTGTGTGTGTGTGTGTGTGTGTGTGTGTGTGTAACGTCCACAGCTAAGTTGTGTTAAGGCAGTGGGACAGGTTGTCCAGATATCAAAAAGACATCTGGAGATGGGATGTGAGATACAAGACTTCCAGAAAAATGCTTAAGGGAAGATCCAATGGTGGCAGGCTGGGCAGGTGCTTTGCCAGCAGCTCCAGTGCTGATGAGCTAAACAGGTGCGCCTGTTTCACATGCACAGCGCCTCCAGTGCTCTAACAGGAAAGAATGCCTCCATTCCCCAGTGACTTGTTCAGCAGCAGCTAACTGAAAGAGCACTTCACTCTCCACAGTGCTCTAATCTACAACAATTACTGCTGGGAGTGGGGGTTTATAGACTAGGTTACAGAAGCAGCATCAGTTTGACTTGCTTTGTCCTATTATACGACCAGCACCTCAAGGAACTTGGCATGCATGGAAGAAAGCAGCTTTCTACAGATAATACTGACTTGCCCTAATTACTATAATACATGAGAGACAGGCAGTGTCTTTTGACATAATATGTATCTGGATAATTGAGTCCAAACTTGCAATTATGGTCCTCCAAACTTGGCCAGGTTTTAGGGAATAGATCATTTATTTTCCTCTTTTTCTCCAAGGATGCCACAATGTGAAACACATAACATTAGATCAGCCTACTTAACTTTTAACTGCGCAATACAGTGTTGTTAATTACGAGGACCCTAGAAAATGATTCTACTCTACTTCTATGCGTTTGACTGTGTTAGGTACTTCTTAAAAAGAAGTTTTCTTTTTAAGAAGTTTCTGTGACTAATAAAACTGGAATTCCTTCGGTTATTAGTGCCTTGTTTTATTTAGAATAACATCCTTCAGGTTTATTCATGTGAGTGCATATGGCAAGATATCCCTTTTCTTCTGAATGATACTTAACTGTGTGCATAGACCACAATTATTAATCTTTACGTGGAAGTTTAGATTAGTTCCATATCTTTACTCTTGTGAATAATCCTCCAATAAACAAGGATGTGTAGATCCTCATTTCAATTCTTTAAGATCTACACCCAGAAGTGCTATTATTGGATAATGTTGTAGTTTTATTACAATTTTTTTAAAAAGTGCATACTCTTTTTCATAATACTTATGCCATTTTACATCTTCATACTGAACAAGGGTTCTATTTTCCCCACCTCCTTAACTTTTGTTATTTTGATAACAGTCAATGTAACAGGTGATGAAGTCATGAATCTGCATTGTGAATTGATTTGCATTTCTCCACTTCATGATATTGAACAATAAGTTATACACCTGGTGAAGATTTGAATATTTTCTTTGCAGGATAGTCTATTCAAGTCTTTTGCCCATTTATTATTTGGGTTGTTTTGTTGTAGTTCTTAAAATTCTGAGCAATAACCCTTTACCAGATAAATGACTTGCAAATATTTTCTCCCATTCCATGGATTGACTTTCCATTGCTTTATTTTTCCTTTGCTACGCAGAACTTTTTGGTTTGATGTACTTTCACTTGTCTCATTTCACTTTCATTTCCTGTCTTTTGGTTGCCTACCCAAGAAACCCTTTCCAAAATCAATGTCAAGAAGCACCTCCTATCCCAATATTTTCTTCTAGAATTTTAACAGTTGTAGGTATTACATTTAAATTCTTACATTAGATTCTTAATCTATTTTAAGATTATCTTTATTAGTCATTTATGGTATGAGTCTTATTTCTTCCTTGCTGTGTGAATATCCACTTTTCTACCACTCATTGTTGAAGAAACTGTCCTTCACCATTTATATTTTGGCACCATCTTCAAATACCTGTTGGTCAAATATGTGTGAGCTTATTTCTGGGCTCTGCATTTTATTCCATTGGTCAATATTTCTGTTTCTAAGCAAGCACCATGATATTTTGGTCACCATAACTTTGTAGTATCTTTAAGCCAGTGTGATGCTTCTGGCTTTGTTCCTACTCAAGATTATTTTGGTTCTTCAGGTCTGCTGAGTCTTTTAAACAAATTTTTATAGTCTTAAAAAGAGAAAAAATTGTACCATTTGCAATACATGAATGAAAACTAAACTTTCTTTTAGTAAAATTAGCTAAAAGAAAGACCAGGATGTTGTACACATCCTTTGCTCTTTGTCCCTCTTCTCTATCCCTTTGCTCCTGGGAGAAGCCTCAGAGTTGTGCACCTTCTCTCAACCTCACAGAGCCATGCAAACTAGATCAAAGTTGCCACCTTCCTTACCACCGAGCTCTACTGGCTTGGGGACAGAGCTAATGCCAGTTAAACAATGCTTTTCTTACCCAATTTAGTGTGGTGTTTTCAGTTCATTAAAGATTAAAAATAAATTGAGAGATTCTCAGCAAGAAAAAATCACAAGAAAAAGCAAAACTAAAAAAAAAATTACAGTGTGGCATATCATATATATGTATGTATGTATGTTTGTATGTGTGTGTGTGTGTGTGTGTGTGTGTGTATGTATTTCCATCCATTTGTCCATTGGAACTATGAAAGAATATCAAGAAACTAAAATAATAAAACTCAGAGATAAAATCTTCAGACATCTAGAGCAACTCATTTTTAAAACATATCTTTTATTTACATAACAAATATATTCACATAACAAATATATTTATATTTGAAATAAACTAAATAGTACTAATTACCAGAAAATAAAGTCAGAGAAAAATTTCTTTCATTGAAGTTTGAATCACATCAGTAAAAATTTAAAAATTAACATAAAATGAATAATAAAAATAAAAGTAATGGATTAATCCTTTTAAAATGCATTATTGCATTTGTCTTGATAAAAAAGTAAAACTTAAACACCTACCTATTGTTTTCTTTTGTATGGTCTATAGTTCCTTCTGTGAAAGCTTAACCTCTATAAATTGTTCAATGGTCTTCACACATTCATATTTTTATGGAATTAGTTTGTGTCATTCAGTCTGCACTCGAAATGAGCAAAGAATATTGTAGTTTCCAATATTTTACTATTGGAAACATTCTTTCACATAAACAATAGACATATATATATTTAGGTAGTTTTTATCTTACTCATGTGTTTGGGATGCTTAAAATTTTCATTTCATAATAAATTCTAGAAACTACTGGTGTATCAATGTCTTTTTCTCTATGTCTTTGCTCCTCTATATTGATTCTCCTGGCATTCCTTTTTCTCTGCACTTTAAAATATTCCATTTGATTTTTGTGAAAATTAAAAATAAATTTTTAAAATTGTTCCCTTTCTGAAAACACACACACAAACAGGAAAATGCCATGTGATAGAAAATATTGATATTATTTGATTTGTTGCTTTGAAGAATGTTCATTTTGAAAAAATATGATCAGTATCTCATTGTTTCTCTGGTATTCTTCTTCGAAAATTGATTTTTATTTTTGTGTGTACATGTCACTTCTGTGTTTCTGCTACTGTTTTCTTTGTACAATTAAAGGTCTGTACACAATTTAAATTTTTTATCCTTTGAAGAGCAGTTTTACATCTTGGTTTTTAACTATCAAAGTCTCATTTAACTGCTTGCAAACATTTTAAAACTTAATCCCTGGGGAAAAAGATAACTCAAAAATCACAAAATCCCATAGAGATACTTCTATCTGAGTATATTCTCTTGTATTTACACCCCCCAGGTTAGTACTTCAAAGACAAAGATTAGCTTTTTAAAATGTACTTTTCTGTGTATACAACTTTACGATGAGCAGGAATCCACATTGAGTGCTAAGTTCTTAAAACTTTCCCACCAATATTTCGTGGGATGGGTCACATGGCAGAGTAGAAATGCAATACTTTAGTTTCTGCATCTTGTGCTTTGCAAGCACAGTATTCGTTGCTTATTTGAATTTTGTGTTTATAGGTAAGAATACATAACATCACAAAGACTAGAGCCAAAAACTGAATCAGAGGAAAGCTGAAAGCATTCTGAAACTTTACCAACTTGCTCTTGAAAGGAATATGTACTGGGTCTGCATGTTTTCAGCCCAGTTTTATAACAGAGTTCTATAAAGTAACTTCCAGTTATAAAATACCATTTATTAATGATAAATAGTATGAATTTGCTAATGTGAAGCATATATGTCTGTAAGTAATTAAAACTCTATAATAACTATAGTTATTATGTAAAAATTATTTAGAACTTTAAATAAGATTAGGGAGGCTATTAATTTCTTGACAGCAATACTAAAATTGCTGGTACATGGGGTGAATAAAATTAGACTATGTGTTTGTGATTGTAATTATGACTTTAAATTTCTGTATAGAAAATGTGTTTCTTCACCGCCTACAACCAGAATGGACTATTTCTACCCCATTTGCCACAGAATTTCATTGAGTGGAATGGATTCTGAGAATTAAAAGAAAATAATGAAGTTTAATACTTCATTCAGTAGTTTTGTTGTTTGTTGTAATATCTTCATTTTTATTCTGAAATTTTTACAAGGGAGAATAAAGCAATTACACAAACATGTTAATTGTTAGTAATATCTATTTGATATAAAACAGAAAAGACACAATTTTAAAATCAAATGGATTAGGTGAAAATACAATGTTAAACAGAACTGAATCCAGACCTGGTGGTGCACACCTGTAATCCCAGCAGCTTGGGAGGCTGAAGCAGGAGGATATCAAGTTCAAAGCCAGCCTCAGCAAAAGCAAGGTGCTAAGCAACTCAGTGAGACCCTGTCTCTAAATAAAATACAAAATAGAACTGGGGATGTGGCTCAGAGGTCAAGTGCCCCTGAGTTCAATCTCCAGTACCCTACACCAAATCAAAAATAAGTAAAACTGAAAACATTATGAAATTTTATATACTTATGTATGGTGTGTGTCTATGCACATTCTCTCTCTCTCTCTCTCTCTCTCGCTCTCTCTCTCTCTCTCTCTCTCTCTCTCACACACACACACACACACACACACACACACTCTATACATACACCTAAAAAAAATCTCAGTAACAAACACTGCTTGTAGTATATTTAAGTCTCTAAAACTTAAATATATTTATTAAATTACTTATTAAATACAACCTTGGGTTTTCAGAGAAATAACTCATTCCAGATTCTTGTTAGTAATATCAAAGTGATCCTGATGTAGGCCAGGATTACAGAAAGAGTAAAGTAGAATACATCCATTTGTGCTGCTATTTAAAAAAAAAAAAAAGTGGAGACTTGGTAATACATAAAGAATAGAAATTTATTTCAGAGGCTAGGGAATCCAGGTTCACCACACCTGCATTTAGTGTCTAGAGAGGGTTCATCTCTGACTCCAGGATGGAAACTGTTTTCTGCATCCCCTGGAATGTTCAAACTATTGTGTCTTCACATGTGGGAGAGTATAAGAGTAAAAATTCAATCATGGTATGAAGTGTCTTTCGTGAGGGCCTTAATGCTATTCATTATTCACCAGTCCTCCTAATCTAATCATGGTGTAAATGCCCTTCCTCTTGGTATTGGTGATTACATTTCAGCATGAATTTTGGAAGAGACACAGATACTAAGACCATTGCAAAAGCCTTAAAAAATACAAGATCATGAAACAAAGGAAGTCACAAAAGCCAACCTGGAATCATGCCCACTGAGCCAAGTTGTGACAACATCAGAAATCATTTGTATGAAATTGAAACAATGGAATCAACGCATGCAAACAGTACATCCTTTACTTTTAAAATAAGTGTTTAGGATAGCAATCCATTATAAGCAGTTGGGAAGCTACACAAATCACCACTTTTCCGTATTGTGTAAGACTTCAACAATTCCAATTTTTCTAGCAAAGACAAATAGTCCAAAACGATAAATCATTTGATTAGAATAAAAAAATACTACTCTGTGACACTGATTCAATAAATTTATTGAGACAAAGGTTATCAATTGTTGTGCTGAAAGCAGTTAGTATATGGTTAAAGGAAAAGAAGACATTCATAGAATGCCAAAATAATAATCTACACATTATTTTTATAAACACAAATTGGTAAACAAAACTGTAATGGAGAGGTAAGAATGTCATAGTCACAATGCAAATTAACTCATTCAGAATTATTAAAACGAATGATTTGTCAAATATTTACATCTGGAAGTGTGAGGCAATTTGAACTATACACTAAGTATGAGACTAAGCACTTATGAGGTGTTTTAGCCACATTTAATACATGGACACACCAAGTTTTCAAAATTACTCCCAGTTTACATGAAAAGAAGGGAATGTGGAATAGAGCTACACACCTCTATAGTACCTAGAAGGGAACTGGGTAGTTTGTTTTCTCCAAAATCCACAATATGTCTGGCCCTTAGAGAGTGACCAATGCATAATTGCTATATAAAATGAAATAGAATGAATCCTTAACCTATGCACATGCCTTTACATTTGAGGAAAGAAAATGTGTTTTTCATAACAGGTATTCTAATAATGGAAATTATCTTTACAGAGGAAGTCCTTCAAGAGGGGTGGAATTATCATTTCAGTTCAAGTGGAAAGGAACAATCTTGGTTTGATTATTGGGTCCACTGCATACTAATTCTGCCACTCATCACTTCTTGGTGAACAGAGAATAATAGTATTGCTTTCTCAGGATTTTTGAGAAGATTACATGTGAAACCCAATATTTGACATATCACGTACTATCTCTTAGATTGCTTAAACAGTTATTGAAGCAAGTTACTTCCAAATGTATAAACTTTGTAAACAAAAAATTTGAATTTTCTTGTAGGTATTTAAATCTATGGATAATCTCAGTTTAATTCACTGTTAGAACTAGAGGTATAGTCTACCTTTTGCCAATGTGTTTCAGATTATTATCAAAGTGTTAGCTATGAATATTTTCCTCTCTGAGTTAGAACAGATTAAAATCAAATTAAGAGAAATTTAAAAAGTCATTTCATTTCAAAATTTATATAAATATCACATCAGAGTCCTTGAGGTAGCTGTTTTTAATTAAAATCTGAAGCATAGCTTATATTTCTCAGAATCAGGAAAGTACCATCTTAGAATACATTTCTTGCTTTTATTTATTTATATCTTGTCATTTTTGTCTTGCCTAGAAAACAAGGTCACCTAAACTTCACTTGATCCATCTTCTCTAGAAATGTGTTAGTTTATGACAAAGCCAGGGTTTATGGAGCTTTTGATCTATAGAGTTCTGTTTGACTGTGGAAAGCCCACACTCATGTTAGGAATACAAATTAAGACAGAGATGAAAAATCTGTGACAAGATAAAACCAACCATTGAAATGCACTGTACATTTAGAGATGGGAATAATCGTGTAAGAAAATTACAAAATTATGGAAACACAAATTTTATCATGGCCAGCTTTTCTAAAGCTAAGGATTTTTTAAATACTGCAATCTCACATTTGATTTTCAGGCAACAACATTTGTTTTGGGACAAGAACAAACATCATGTAACTTTGGATAAGTTATTAAAATTTTCTGTCTCATTTACTTGAAATGGCAGTGATTTTAATAGGAACTGCTTCAAAGTCTATTGTAAAGATTAAGATATGGATAAAACACTAGAAATAGTACTATGTCCTAACACTCTCTATTTTGTTTTAATCATGGTAGATTACAGTACTCAATTTGTGATGTGCTGTATTCTCTAGGAGTCCAGGTCTTTGTATACACTGCTTCCTATAACTAAAATACTCTGGCTCAACTGGAGAACAGTGCACCATATTCAGGAATCAGTTAATCCTTCTGAGTGCCCAGAAGCCACATCCACTCTGCTTAGTAAGATTTTACAAATCTTCTAAAATCATGTGGAATTTCATTAATCATTATGGCATGAAATGACTAGTCTCTGCTCTCTTGTACAGAATCCTTCTGAAATTCAGTATAATAATTTAAAAATCCAAGGAGGAAATATAATTCATATGAAGGACAGAATTCATGAGAATGGTACTAGGAACACCAGGAGAAATTAAAATACTTAAGTCTGAGATATTAGTTTTCTGTCCTCTACCATAATTTGTTATTGATATGGATAAAAATATATAGATTGTAAGCTTTACTACTGACTAGAGAAAAACAGAGATAAGGGCAATTTGAACGTACTTGAACAAACAAGGAAAAGAAAAAAATGGAAAAAGGTAGTGCAACAAGATAAACAAACATATAAAATTAAATTCATGAACAAACATGAGTATTGTGGGAAACATGATCAAAAAAACACAAATATACCACATCATTCATTGGCTGATACAAAGGAAAAGAAACAGTACCAATATTTGAATATTGTAGAATTCATATACATAGAATATCAAGTAGAATTAACTGAAACATTGAGTAACTAACAATAAAATTTACTAAGGTAGAAAAATATAAGACAAATATAAAAAACTCATTAGCTTTTTAATGTTAGTAACAAATTGCTAGAAATTTTAATTAAAAGGAGTCAGTTGAGAAGAGCAACAAAAACTATGATACACATTGTCATAAAGAATAAGAATTACAAAAAGACCATAAATAAAATTATGGACATTTTCAAAGGTAAAAAATGTAAATACATAAAAAATTTATAAATTTTCTGACAGTAAAAATATAATTTTGAAAAAAATGTAAAATTTCTCCCTTTAATTTAACCATTGCTCTATTTTCCCCAAATCCACCACTTTTCTTGTTTTTCCACATGTGATTAAGGAGGTAGTGAAATAATTGGCCATTTGTGTCTAAGTTTATCTTCTCTCTTTCCATGATTGAATCATGGAAAGATGGCAGCTAAGTAAACTTGGAAATAGTGAAACAAGTTCTTAAGGATTTAGAACAGCAGTAAATATACAAAGTGTTCCAGGATAAGCAGTCAGAAAGAACCAGCTCTCCTAAATCTCAGCCATTCCCAGCATTTTCATTTGTTGAATCTCAGTTCCATTTTGACTGGAACACCTTATGCTCCTGTGCTGTAGGCTTGATGTGCTCTGCATTTTCCCCCCTCCATTAGGCTGACCTTAATTTATGTACTTCTGAAATTGCTCCAAATTTCTGTTTTAAGGAAGTTTTCACAATATTTAGCATTTTTCTCCATAAAAGTTTTTAATTAAACTTCTTGTTTTACAATAATTGTAGATGCAATTGTAAGAAAAAACACGAAAAATTCATTCCTTGCATCCTATACTGTTTTCCCAGTAGTTATTTCTTTCAGAAATATATTACAACCTGGACGTTCATATTGATAAGGTTAAGATACAGAACTTTTCATCATCACGAGGGTCCTTCTTGCTTCTTCTTAAGAGCCACAACTACTTCCTTTCCATTTTTACCCTTTTCTTAAATCCAGGAAACAAATTCCTCCCACCTTCACCTTTCTGTAATTTTGTCACTTAAAGAATCTTACTTAGTTTGGGTTACATAATTTATATCCTCTTTATCTATTGTGCAGCATGATTCTCTGGAGTCACTCCTATTTTTAATGTGTCAATAGTTTGTGTTATTTTTTAAATCCTTAGTCATGTTACCCAGTATCAATGTTAAACAATATGTCAACCTTTAACGTATTAAATGACAATTTGATTATTTCTATATGAGACCTATACATTGGCACAAAAACTTTTGTGAGGAGTTTTTTACATGAACATATATTTCATTTCTCTGGGACATTTGTTGAGTGCAATTGTTATGTCAGTGGGTTACATAGTAGTTGCATGCATTTTCAAAAAACTGAATTTCCAAATGGTTCAATGTGTTTGTACCATTTTTCATTCCTTCTCACAATGTATCCAGTATGATCCAGTTTCTCTGCATCACCTGTATATGATTCATTCACTATTTTGAAAATGTTGCCACATTTATACACATGTATTGATCTCATTATGGTTTTATTTTATTTTTAAATATTTTTTATTGGTGCATTATAATAATATATAGTAGACTTCATTGTTCCTTATTTGTACATGCACATAACATAATCATTTGGTCAATTGCATTTCTCAGTATTGCTCCTTTCCCTTTCTTCCTCCCTAACCCTGGTCTCATCCTCAACTCTTTTGGTCTCCTTTCTATTTCATGTGATCCCCAGTAGCATGGCACCTAGGATTAAACTCAGGGCCTCCTGCATCCTAGGCAAGTGCTCTACCATTGTTATATCCCCAGTCTAATCAGGGTTTTAATTTGAATGTCCCTAAAAACCAAAAATGTAGAACATATTTTGTGTTTATTTTCCATTTGCTTATTTTATAAACGTCTGTTCATATATTTTATCCATTTTCTTTCTTTCCTCTTCCTACATGTTGTACTGGTGCATTATTATTGTACATAATTATGGGATTTTTTGTTACATATTCATACATGCACACAATATAACAATACAATTTGGCAATCCCACTCCCCAACATTTTCCCCCTTCCTCCCCCCTCACCCATGGTACCTTTCCTCTATTAATCTCCCTTTTACTTTCCTGAGACGACCACCCCACCTCCTTTCTTTTCCTTTTTCCTAACTTTCACATATGAAAGAAAACACAGGACTCCCTTACTTTCTGAGTCTGACTTATTTTGCTTAACATAAAAGTGATCTCAAGTTCCATTAATTTTCCTAAAAATTTCGATTTCATTTCTATTTATGGCTGAATAAAATTCCATTGTGTGTGTGTGTGTGGGTGTGTGTGTGTGTATACATATATGGTATATATATATGGCATATATATATATATACAACATTTTCTTTATCCATTCATCTGTTGATGGACACCTAGGCTGGTTGCATAGTTTAGCTACTGGGAATAGTGCAACTACAGACATGGATGTATACATGGATCACAATAGTATGATGACTTTAATTCTTTAGGATTTTATCCATTTTCTAATTGGATTGTTTTATTTTTAATGAATTTCAACAGTTCTTTACATATTCTAGATACTAGTCCTTTGTCTGAAATGTGGTTTTCCAGTGTTTTATCACAGTTTGTAGCTGGTCTTTTTATCCTAACATATCCTAAATTCTCAGAGAATTTTTAAACATGTTTTTATGTATTGAAAAATGTATTCTTTATTTTTATAGGTTATGATTTTGGTGTTAAGTCTAAGAACATTTTAATCTTAAAAGATTTTCTTCTATGCACTTTTCCAAAATTTTTACACATAAACCCATGATCCATTTTGATACTATTTTTGTATAAGGTGACAAACAAGTCAAGGTTCAATTTTTAGTCTATAGAGCATCTACTAGATTATCATGTATTGAAAAAATTGGATATGTGTCTGTTGGTCTCTTTGGGGGTCTGTGCACTGTACCATTGCTTCCTGCATTTATGCCTTTGCCAATACCACAAGATCTTGGTTAATGGACTATAAAGTCTTGTACTTTGGTAGAGAGATTGCTCACACTTTTTTCTTCCTTTCCAAAATTATTTTAGCTAATTTAGTTTTTGTTCCCTTCAATTCCTATTTTGTAATAATCTCTTATACATTTACAAAAAACAAATCTTGTTGGTTAGGGGAGACTATATGAAACTTATCAGTCAATTTTTATCCTCACTATCTTGAGTTCTCCAAACCATGAGCACATGCCTCTCTCTCTCTCTCTCTCTCTCTCTCTCTCTCTCTCTCTCTCTCTCTGTTTTTTTGTTTTGTTTTGTTTTGTTTTGTTTTGTTTTGTTTGTTGCTGAGGATTGAACCCAGGGGCTCGTGCATGAGAGGCAAGCACTCTACCAACTTAGCTATTTCTCCAACCCCTCTACTTATTTCCTTTTCTTACCTTATTTTACAGTATAACACTATGCTGAATAAAATTGGTAAGAGAATAAATCTTTTCATTTTCCTCAATGTAGAGGGAAAGTATTTCAGTCTTTCATCAAGTATGTTAGCTGTAGGTTTTTGCTAGCTGCTTATAAGCAAATTTACTTCTACTCCTGTTTTTTCTGAGAGTTTTGTCATGAATGGTTGTTGGATTTTTGTCAAATTAATTGGGCTTGATATAACCACATAGCTTTTATTTTTAAGCATGCTAAGACAGTGAGTTACACTGATAGATTTTGAATAAGCCTTATGTGCTGAGAATTAATTCTCACATTTTCAACATATATAATTAATTTAACATACTGCTGAATTCTATTTATAATAGGTTGTTAAGAAAGTTTGCATCTGTATTCATGAGGGTTATTGGTTTATAGTTTTCTTTCCTCTAAGTTTTTTTTTTTTTTTTTCTGGTTTTGTATGAGGGGACTAATAACTTCATAAATTGAACTAGACATCATTTCTTCTTTTATATTTTCTGGAAAAGATTGAATAGAATTGGTGTTAATTCTGTTAATTCAGTGAAACCATGTGGGTATGCTTATTTATCTTTTAAGAATTTTAAAATTATGAATTCAGTGAACTTAATGCTTATAATTCAAATTATTTCCTATTACATCACTTAAGGTAGATAGTGTTTTTTGAGGAATTGATCTATTTTGTCTAAATTCTTACTAAATCTTTATATGTAGAGTTTTCTGTAATATTCTTTTCGTATCCCTCAGATATTTACAAAATGTGTGGAAATGTTCCGTGCTTCATTCCTAATGTTTGTGACTTTTCCCCCCATTGGTCTCACTATAGCTTCGTAAACTGTTTAGATCTTTTCACTGAACCAGTTCTTCACTTTCATTGATTTTTCTAGTATTTTTCTTTCAATGCCATAAATTTCTTCTATTGATTATTTTCTTCAGTTTGCTTTGAGTTTGTTTTTCTTTTTTCCATGTTCTTAAAATGGGACTTCAGATTATTGATTTGAAACTTCTAATGCGTGTGCCTACTTACTATGATAAACTTCCTTTCAAGATTGTTTTGATTGCATTGTAATTGGAGAAGGTATCTTGTGTGATTTAAATTATTTTGAATTTGTTTAGGTTTGTGTATTAGCCAGGGTTCTCTAGAGGAACAGAATCAATAGGAAATATGATTATAAAAAGGGGATTTATTAGATTGGCTTACATGACCAGAAGCTGGATAGTCCACAATGACCATCTTCAGGCTGGAGAGCTGGAAGACACAGTACCTGGCAGTCCAAGAGGTAGAAGTCCCAGAACAAGAAGGATCACCAGTGCTACCCTAATCCAAGACCAAGACTTTGGGAAACTACCTGGAGAATCACTGGCAGAGTCCACTTTGGAAGAGTGAAGAAGGGAGAGTGGGATATACTAAGACCAATGTAGCAGCAATCAAGAACTCATTCAAGAAGAGTGGAATTTGCATCTGCATCTGCTTCCTTGTTCTTCCAACTTTTATTCCATCCAAGCCACCATCCTTTTGGGCCACCCACACTCAGGGAAGGTCTCCACTTCAGTTCACTATCCCACATTCCAATCATTCCTAGACACACCCTCATTGACACACCCAGAGGCCTCTTAATCATGGGCATCTCTGAATCCAATCAAGTTGACAATTCAAATTTTCAATTCAAATCAGGTATGTTTTGTGGTTCAGGATATGTCTATCCTGACCCATGTTCTGTGAGCACTTGAAAATCATGACCATTGCTGTTGAATGAGATGTTGTATAAATGTCATCAAATCCTATAGTCTGATGATGTTTTTGAGTAATTTTATGTACCATTGGTTCTCTGTCTAATTGGTCTAATGATTGTTGGGCAGGGATGTTTGCATCTATAGCTGTAATTGTGACTTTATCGAATTCTCAGTTCTCTTTTATTCTGTTGTTGTTTTCAGGTTGTCAGTTTCCCCAGGCCAAAATTCCTACTTAATGAAGCAAAAATAAATCCAAGGAACTCACCATCCTTTTGGTCACAGATCATAAGGTCCATGGCACATTTTCTTTCTTCTCCCTACCTTTCAGAGTCATCTTGTGTTTGTTCTATATAGTGCATCAACAGTTTATGATCTGCCCTTAGTGAGAGGGAATAAGAAAAAGTATATGCACTCTATCTTCTGGAAGAGGAAATGTTTCTGCTTTCTGTTTTTACTTTCCAGCTTTGGGATGAAACAATTCCATAAAAATAGTTACCTGTCCTGTCATCTGCTACAATGTGGAGGGAAGTAGAGATCACTATATTAAGCAAAATATTCCAAACACAGAAAGACAAACACTACATAATCTCATTTATAGAGAGAGTCTAGGAAGTTGATCTCATAGAAGTTGAGAATAGATAGTGGTTACCAGAGACTGAGGCAATCATGAGAAATGAGGGATGAGGAAAAGTTGACCAATGGTACTAAGGTACAGTTAGATGGAGGTAAGAAGTTCTGGTGTGCTATTACACAGTAGGATGATTAAATTATAACAATGATGTACTACAGGTTTCTAAAAGCTGGAAGAAGTTATGTTGATTTTTTTTTTTTTACCATGAGGGAATGATAAATCTTAGAAAAGGAAGATATGTTTAACTGATTTAAATATTCTCACAACATATACATGTCTTAAAACATCATGCTACCCCATCAATGTGTGCAATTTTAATGATTTTATGCATGTTAGAATAAATTAAATTTAAAAATACTTACCTGTCACTAAGAGAGTGTTTCTCATCTTCGGTGCAAGTCAGAATTATAAGGAACTTTAAAAGTCACTAATATCTTGATAGCATCCTTAAATATCCTGACTTAAAAGTTTTAGTTTCCCGTGGATATTAGGATCTTTAAAGGTTTTCACAATAATTCAAATGGGAAGGAAATGTTGACAAACACTATTTTAAGTGATTTGAGAAGAAACAAATAATTATCCTGACAAATCCATTCTTTTGATCCTATTACTTCAATCACCGCCTTCTGTAACATTTTTAGGTCAAAAGCTTGAATTATCAGAATCTCACCACCCAGCCTTGGTCCCTCACAGACAGAGGAGTTCACATCAGTGTTACTGTATCATTCCCTTTTTTCCTGATTGGAAGAAAAATACTTAAATAAAAATCATACATAACTCCTGGTTATAATATGATATTAAGTTCAGTAACTATGTTTTTTTCTATGAATATTTCTCACAATATTTAACTTTTGATGCTGAATGAATATATTTCTAAAAATATGGCACTTTAAATTTCAGTTAAATAAAAATTTTAAGTTCCTATCATCTCTATTTTTCGTAAATGATTCAGTGGCCAAATATTCATTGCTCTTTGCATTTCAGTGTCTTTGTTGCCCAAATGTCTTTTGAAGTTAAAATGTCAACAGAAAGACTTTCATCCTATAATCAGAGGAAAATGCCATATAAATACAATGCTCTTTGGCTCTTAGCATTGACATATGTAATACAAATCAGTGGTATCATTTCTACTGGGCTGTGTTTTGGTCATCTTGGCTCTTATTTTGCATAGTGAATACTGAATAGCTTCCTTTTTAAAGTGGATGGATAATCCATACTTTAGCATTTGCTGTCTGTGTACCTAGAATGTATTGTTTCTTTTCCTCTGCTGATGAAGTTCACTTCAATATTTACTATTCCAGATACTATGTAAGTTAAAGTAATGTTAGCAATATAATAGATATACTTTGAAATTTCATTTACTTAGAAAGAAATAGAAACCAATACTTCTTTCAGTAAAATCCCAACTCTTATCACTGTCCCTGAAAGTCATTCAGGGACCTAGTATGCCAGGACATTTGCCATTTTCAATATGTGGCTCCCACAGCTTCCCTTCACCACCAGTGGAGCAGGATGGAGGAAAGAGTAGATGTTAAGTATGTTATACTAGAAATTGCATTCAGTGAAATGGGGAGGTATGCATTCTGTATGCTTATATTCCATTGCTTAGGAATTCTAATTACATGCTCACACCCAAATGAATGAAATGTACTTAACATCTAATCAGTTCCTATCTTTCCTGATCATGTTGTATGTACTGTCTGATTTCATATTTAGAGAATGCATTCAATTTACATTTTATAGCTCAGTAATCTGAGGTTTTAAAAGTTAAGCTGATACTCTAAGGCTGACAAACCTAAGGCAGTTAGAAGTACAAGCACGACATTTTGTAACTCTAAAACTTATACTATTTCATGTGTACATTGAAATTCAATTTATAAGCACTTTAGAAAAAAGTGAGTAAAAAGAAGCTTTTCTGATAATTTATAATTGACTAAAAAGTACTGCTTGCATTTTGTCTTGTTGTTACATAATAGTGACCCTTGGGGTTTTTTCAAAATATTTCTTTTTTCTGGTGGGGGTACTGGGAAATGAACTCAGATACTCAAACACTGAGCCACATCCTCATCCCCGTTTTGTGCTTTATTTAGAGACAGGATTTCACTAAGTTGCTTAGCACCTCACTGTTGCTGAGGCTGGCTTTGAACTCATGTTCCTCTTGGTTCAGCCTCCCAAGCCACCCAGATTATAGGTGTGAGCCACCATGCTCAGCAAAGCAATTCTTCAATACAATAAAATAAATGATGTTTTTCTGCTTGAGAAACAAAAATATTGCTTAAGTACAACTTTATTCAACATGTGATACTCTGTTGAGGTTGTGTAAAAATGTTCTGGCTATTAAAATATTTGGTTGCCTTGACCTAATCCATGTAATTTCAAGTAGGATATTTTAATCAACCAGTGTATTTTCAGTTCTAAGAAAAAAGGAAAGTACACTAATGATGAAATCACACAGAGTCCATTGGTCAACATAAAAAAGTCCAATTTTGAGATTACTCTTTTAGTTGTCATAACTCTTAATCTAAATTTGAATAGTTAGGAAAAGAATGAGCTTAACAATATGGCTCATGTTCTTACAGTTATGAAGTAACAGCTCAGTCATTCATGGCAATTTAGATGTGAAAATACAATTGGTTATTCACTATGCTCACAATTTAAAAAGAGGAATTTATATTTATAGCCTATTTGTGAAGATAATAACTTCATGCAAGAAAATGTGCATGATACTATACAAAGTGCAAAATACTATACAAAGTGGTAAAGAAATAGTTTGTGCTCTCTGATAGACAAATGGCAAGCATTTGAGAGTGAGGAAATACTCTTTCTCCCCAAACAATCCCATAAAATATTCCAATGATCTTATGAAATAAGCCATCTTGAAAATCTTGAAAGAGACCAATCAGTACTGATTGCAAAGAACATGAAAATAAACAAAATTGTCATGGGTGAACAAATTGTTTCTTTCTTTAATCTTTTTTTATAGATTTCATGTCCCATTGCAATGCCTTTCAGTTGAATCAATCAATGTTACTCAGAGTTAAAAAATTGAGCTGTAGTGCCATGACAGTGAGAGACAAGGGAAGAAAGAGGCAGATACACAGAACAAATTCAAATATATGTTAACACCAAAGTGCATTTCCATAGTGTTTCTTTTACTCACTTTTTCTTTCACTGCTGTGACTAAAAGATGTGACCAGAACAATTTAAGGAGGAAAAGTTATTAGAGGGCTTACAGTTTCAGAAGTCTTAGACCATAGAAGGCCAGTGCATTCCTTGAGGCTCTAGGTGAGGCAGATCATCATGGTGGAATAGTGTGCAGAGGGAACCAGCTCACCTGATGATCAGGATGCAGAGAGAAAATCTTTACTCCCCAGGTACAAAATGTATACCCCAAAGCCATGTCCCTAAGTCCCATCTTCTCCATCCACACACTACCACTTCAGTTACCACTCAGTAAATTCCTATTGGGATTAATTCACCAATTGGGTTGAGACTCTTATAACCCAATCATTTCTTCTCTGCATCTTCTTACATTGTCTCATACATGAGCTTTTGGGGGACACCTCACATCCAAATCATAACAATGTTCTAAGTAGAAAATTATGTCAAGTCAGGATCTTACTGCTTCTCATACAAAATAAAGTTACATAATCTGAAAATTTGGTGATACTTTCATAATTATATTTTTCAGTGGGAATCCTTACATCATACCTATTCCACACTTTAAAAGATTTATTTGTATATTTAAATTGGCTATCATAAAAAGTCCATAATAATCTTTCATAAAATAATTCTCCTTCACTCATACATGTATATATGGGTTGAGATCAGTGTATTAACTGATTAGGTAAATCTTTACTAATTTAATGATAATCCAAAACTCAACTTGTATCATGGCTAACACAAATCCAGCTTCTTATTTTGTGTTCTTACATTTTTTATTTTATTAGCAAATTAGAATTAATAATTGAGTTCATTTTGACAAAAAATCATACATGCATGAAATTTTATTTACTCCATTTCCATCCTGGTATCCCCTATTTTCCTCCCTTTTTCTCTCCTCCTATTCCACTTTTGCTTCTTTTAAAAACATTAAAATTTACAACACAGATGGCCCCCAACTTATGATGTTTCAACTTAATTTTTCAACTTTGCAATATTATAAAAGTTATACACATTCAGTAGAAAGTGTACTATGATTTTTGAATTTCAATCTTTTCCTGTGCTAGCAACATACCATGTGATAATATGGAGATGCTGGGTGGTGGCAATAAAATGCAGTTCCCAGTCAACCATGCAATCATGCAGGTAAGCAACCTACCCTCTACAGGGTACTGTGTTACCACCATTTTTTTGGATATTTTATTTTGTGTTTTACATCTAATAATGTCTTCAAAATTATACAAGATATTCAATACTTTTTCACTAAATAGTTGTTTTGTTTGGTGATTTTGCCCAACTACAATGTAATGGAAATATTCTGAGCATGTTTAGTAGACTAGGCTAAGTTATGATGTTCAGTAGGTTAGGTGTATTAAGTATATTTTTTATTTGAACATGTGGTAGAATTTTGATAAAACTAATATGTAAGGAATATCTGTATTTAGTTTAAAATGCAGCCACTTAGAAAATAGTTTGTCAGTTTCTTACAAAATGAAATATAATCCTACCCTATGATAAAGCAATTGTTCTCCTTGGTATCTGCCTAAAGGAGCTGAAAGCTATGTCAATACCCTGCACATGAATGTTTATAACAGCTTAATCCATAATTGCCAAAAATTGGAAGCAATCTAGATATTATTAAGCAGTGAGTATAGAAAAAAAGTATGATAATCTACCTGATAGACTATATTATCCATCATTAAAAAGAAATTAAGTTCCAAACCTTGAAAATATAACAAGGAAAAATACATGCATATTCTTAAAGTTAAAGAGCGAATATGAAAAGTTATAACAGGATTATAACTCTATGATATTCTGGAAATGAGAAAACTAAGAAGACAGAATATATTGATTGTGAGGGGCAAAGGCATGGGAAGAGGATGAATATAGAGGACTTCTAGAGCAAAAAAGCTGTGTACTATAATGGTGAGGAAAAATGTCTTTATATATCAGTCTAAACTCATAGATTCTACAAAACCAGGAGTGAACCCTAATGTAAACTGTATTCTAAGAATACAATTTATACAATTCTAAGTAACAATGATGTGTCAATTCTAAGTAAGAACTCTAAGTAATAATGATGTATCAATGTGTTTTTATCACTCTGATGGGGAATATCAAAAAAACAAAAACCAAAAAATGAAATTGAGTATACATCCACCACTTTCTTTTCCTGAATTTAATGGTTTTTCTTGCATATCTTTGAAATCTCATATGAAACAAACTGAAGAAAGACATAGAAAATGTGCATATTCCCACAGAGACAAGCTTGCTTATTATTGTAATTCAATACTCTCTTATTACTAAACCATGAGATTATTAAGCCCCAGGGCATATTTTAACTTCATTTTAAGTGAGATATATAAAAGATGTAAATATCACTTGCATTAAAAGCATATATAGCTTCTCTAAGATTGCAGAATGGCCTTACAAACTAAAATTTCTCAATAATTTATTCTGGAAATGGAGCTCTATTATACTTATAGATTTGTTATCCAGTTATATTTAATAATCTTCCCTGAACACCAGGATTTTTGTTTTTTTTAACTGTCTAGTTTGTAAATAAAAATAAAAGGTTGATCAATTAAGTCAGTCAATACCATTAAATTGGTTTTTTCCACTATATTATTTATTTTGGTATTTAAAAAATATTATTCACTTAATCAAATTAACAAGATTTAAGATACACTAAAAATGTATTAGAAGTAAAACTAAAATTTGGAAAATATATTTCTAAAATAATAGTGTGCAATATGTATAAAATATTGATCATCATGACAAACCCCATTAAAATAATCAAATATTTGTCCTAAGAATAGAATGTGTACCAGGTTTTCACCATCAATAGCAATTGAATTGACCAGCATTCCATCTCAATTTTCATTCTCATCACACCTAGAAAAAATTAAAACATTGATGCATTAAAATATATACTATTACTGTATCTTTTTTTTTAAAGTCCAAGAATGGTTTAGGGAAATATGTTTGCTCTCTCAAGTGCACTATATTGGTCACCTTCCATCATTGTGACCAAATATCTGTCAAGAACAAATTGAAGGATCCAAGATGGCGGACTAGAGGGAGGCTGTGTTCCTTGTTGCTCCATAAGTCAGGACTTGAAAAGAGGAGAATCTGACTCTCTGGGAAGCAGTCTCTACTCCTCATTGATCCCCTGCTCTTTACCACATCTGTCTACCTTGATCACCTGCAGTCTACCAGCCTAGTGCTACATTTGAGTGCAGATTGCTCACTGACCGCCACCTATCATCCCTCACCTGCCTGTCTGCCTGCCTCTGGCCTGCCCATTGCCTGCCTCTCACCTACTCATCGCCCACCAACCAAGGTTCACCTGCGGATCGTCCACCAGTAGCCTGCGGAGCCTGCGGACTGTCAGTGGATCACCAGATGCCTGCTGTTGCCTGGGAATTCACCATCACATTACCCGCAGGTTTGGTTACAGATGGCTGCCATCATTTTGGGAAAAGAAAAAAAAAGCCAGGAGCTGCAGGACCACCAGCCCAACTGACAGCACCCCCACCTCCAGGAGCCCCCAGCTTGACTGACAGCACACCACCTCCAGGGGCCCAGCCTGACCATCTGCACCCCACACAGTCTCAGTGCCCATGCCCTGCATTGCAGCTCACCATTTGCCAACAAGTTTAGAAACCAGTGCAGCCATTTTGGATTATCCGGGAAAACTGTCATTAGGTGGGGCAAATCCCATCATGAGACCCCCACTGGAGACTGGAAACTCATTGTAAGGTAGCTCTCATGCCTCAGGCCACTAAAGACTGGGAGGTTTGAATAGGATAGGAAGGTTATAGTGTATATTTTTTTTCTCTTTTGTGATAGCTTTTAAACTTTTATTTCTATACTTTTCTTGCTCTCTACTTTCCTTTTGTTTACCTATTTCCTCAAGGGCTTTTTCTCACTCTTCCTATGATCTAGAATTTCTTCATACTCTTTTCTTACACTGTTAACAGTCACAGCCTACACCCCTCCCCATCCTCTTTGTCCTCCATTAGAAACTGGTGTCCTCATTGTAAATCTGTTTGTTATACTGTAGATAATAATAGAACTTATCCTCTCTATTTATTATGACAATATTATAACAATATTGTAACAAAAACACTACTGTAACAATAGTCTTCATAGGGGCTATTTGGTTTACAGCTGCATATTGTCTGTACTGGGTGTTGCTAATATTGATTCCCCCCCTTAAAGAAGAGGTTTCAGAAAACTATAGGGTCACTAAGCCTATAGGGCAGAAACTACAATACCCTAGATCTGCATTGCTAGAGGGGAAAACACATGAACAACATGAAAAGACAAGGGAGGAAAGTGTTCCAAACCAACCAAGATTCTACACTAATAGAATCCAATGACATCATGGTAGAAGAAATGCCAGAAAAGGAGTTCAGAATATACATGATTAAAATGTTCAGAGAAGCAAATGA
>JAJEJO010001976.1:232759-305419 GCA_020662805.1 Glaucomys volans
TTTGATAATCCAACCTGGGCGTTTGTTCTTTTATAATGAACAACTAAATTAAACATACAAAATGCCACAGAATAATAATTTGTATCTTCTCACATAAATTTATTTGACTGTATGAACAATTAAAACTCCACCAGAATCACCTGTCAAGGAGAGAGGGCTAGAAATCCAGTTAATTTAATGCCTTACGTCCCAGCTTTCATATTCCTGTGCTCCTTCATCAGGCCCTATTATTTCCTTGAAAGCAATTATTTCTCTCTTAGGTTACTTATTATCTTTCTCATTTTTCTACATAGAACATATAGAATTGTATGCTATACCCAATGCTAATTTTAGTCAGATAATATCTAAAGCTACTCTGTTTTTTGAACCATAGTCTATGATATTTTATTTATTCATGTCATAAATCACTATTATTTTAGCATAATCGTAAATTTCAGAATATTCCATCTTCAAGAATGAGTAATCACTTTTTTATCTACATTCTATTATATTGCTAAAAATTCTATAAAGAATTAAAAATGGAAACATGCACACACATATTGTGAAATGTTAGAGGGGAAAATATGGTAGGTACATATGCTTACTCATATGTACATATTCCTTGACTCTATTGAAAGGAACAAACAGTCTCCAACTGGGTTAATTGAACCCAAACTTTGCTCTGTCATTTCTCAGAAAACAGTGCTTTCAAGATAAGTATGTTTGGTGTTTTTGACTTTTCATTAAATAATCTCCTTTCCCAACTTTTTTGTTAATTGAGAAGTCAGCTGAATTTCAAAGATTTAGTATGTAAGGGAGCAGTGGTAGTTCAATGAATTTGTGCTTTAAAAAATCAATCTCAATATTGGAATCTCTAACCTTAAATAACCCTATTGGTTTTATGCTTAATCTCATTTCCTCCTACATTATCCTTATTATGTGATCATATGAAAACACTAAAAGTTTAAAGTTATAACTGCTCCATAGAAATAGATTTTTTTTTTCTTCTTTGCTTTTTGTTTTAGTTTTAAAGATGAAGTTTTAGGCTATCCAGATTTTCTACCCGGTTAATCATTCTGTGCAATTCTGAAATGCAATAATGATGAAAATAATAAAAGGTGCACCAGTTCAATTAAATTCAAGGACAGTAGCTTAAGAACCCCATGAGACATGAAGGATTAACCTCGAGAAAGTGGAACACAGGAACATCATCCAGAAGATACTTCCACTATGTACAGATTCTGCTTTCAGCTATTGATGAATGGCAGTTAGTTTAGGTTCAAGTGTTATGTGTACACTTGTTGAAAAGAAACTCCCTTCTTATTAATCTCATGATAAAGTAAAATAATATTCATGATTAATTATTATTTTAAAATTACTGTAATTAACAAAATATTATTCAAAGCATGAGGAAGAATTTTTTCTCTAAATCAATGGTATTCAAATCAGAGAATATTTTCCTTGGCCTCAAAAAAATATTTATCAATTGAACCACATAAAATCAATATAAAGTGGGTGTGGTGGTTCATGCCTATAATCTCAGAGAGTCAGGAGGCTGAAGCAGGAGGGTCACAAGTTCAACCTCAGCAACTTAGTGAAATCCTAAGCAACTTAGTGATACCCTGTCTCAAAATGAAAAATAAAATGGCTGAGGATGTAGTTCAGAGGTAAAGCACCCCTGGATTCAATCCCTAGTACTTCCCCTGCAAAAAAAAAAAAGAAAAAAAAAAAAAAAAACAAAAAAAAAAAAAAAAAAAATTGTTTTAAATATATTATTGAAAAGATACTTCACTTTGAGAATTCATCTGTCTCCTAAAAGTATGGAATAATTACTCCATAATGCCAAATGATCTCTTCTTATTCTCTCTGATGTTAATTTCCTCATAAAACCTTCCTGTAAGCCCATTCTTCTCTTCATATTTCTCGTTCATTTTTTCCATCTCATGTGTTTAGAAATTAAGTTCCTATTAAAATGCTAACTCAATATTATACTAGTCTCCTTCATATATTTGTAATTTGTCTTGCTATTCATACAGCTTAATGACAACTTTATGTACATGTTAAATCCCCAATTTATTCATCTGCCCGTATGACAAGCTATAGCTTATTTTCTGTATTGGTTTGACTTATTTGAAAATAACCTCTTTCACATTGGCTTGGCTTCTTTTCATTTAAACCTCTCCAGTATTGAAGTTTTTTATCATTCTTTTTTATTCATATTTTACTATTGCTTAATTTTTCTCCTGACTGCTATGTTCTGAGGTTGCATGTATCTGTTTCTTTTTCTCTTTTCCATTACACTATGTCTGCTTACAGTTAGGTAACATACAGTGGTTCAATAATAATAGTACTTTCAAGTCTGATATAATTAGGTGTCAGCTTCTAACAAACCATTTCAGGAAACTAAGAAAAACCGATTTTAAATAGTCAGCTACTGGGGATTGTGAATTGAGTTGTTGTATTTTCACAATCAGAGTAAAGTATTTAAGAGAACACTCAACTATGAGATAGTCCTAAATCTCCTACAACTCGTTTTTTGTTTGTTCCAAATAACTTCTTTTTTTCCTCAATTTAAAAATGCCTACTGAGAGAGATAAAGGTCTACTAGAGATGCAGCATTTATTTGGTAAAAGAAAGGACTGTAGGTTTTGTTTTCACACAGAACCCAATCAATTTTCAGTGTCCACATGAATCATAATGTTAACTGAGGATCTGTGGTCATAGTTTTTCAGCCAGAAATACTACTGTTTCTGACCAGAGATATCCACCATGAATGTGGGATCTGAGATCTTTGCCTAAATTTTGTCTCTATCATCTCTGATCTAAAAAAAAGGTCCAAACTAGGGGGTTCAGGGGATTTAAAGGTGAAGGGACTATAAATAAGACTGTTAATGCAGTCTAGACCAAAAAATTTAAAAATAGATTAATGAAAATGATCAGTGGAGATGAAGAAGGAATGATGGATTAGAAAGCTTTTTCACCATTAGAATGGTTTGAAGTTAACAACTGAATAAATGTGGAGGATGAGGAAGAAATCGTACTTCAGAAAGGCACTTAAATGTATCACTAAAATCATAGTGTGGATCGTTATATTGATAAAATATAAAAGAAGTGGCTATATAAAAAAGGCAGACAATCTGTTTTGAATCGCGCTCTCTCTTTTGTCTCCCTGTCTCTTATATTTCTCCCTGACAGGTTGATTCCTGATAATTGTTTTTTTGGGGTTTTTTTCTTTGTTTGTTTTGGGTACCAGAGATTGAACCCAGGTGCACCTAAACACTGAGCTGTATCCCTATCCTTTTTTATGTTTTTATTTTAAGACAGAGTCTCACTAAGTTACCTAGGGCCTTGTTTAATTTCTGATGCTGGCTTTGAACTTGTGATCCTCCTGCCTCAGCCTCCCAAGTCACTAGGATTTACAGGCATGTACCATGGCGCCTGGCCTCATTCCATTTTTCTTAGCAAGGTCTTCCCTTAGAACAAATTACTTCATCACACACTAGCCCTCTAGGATTTTATTAAAGGCTAAACTACCAGAAGAAAAGGAGGTACACATCACCAGTTCCTTCTACCCTCCCTGTCCCACCCAATAGGGGTGGAAGAACTCAGAAGTACAGATGAAGGTCACAGCCCAAGGATGCAGGCTCACCAAAAGACTGAGACCTAATCACCAGACAATGGATGCTTCCCCTCGTCCCACGCCCTGCTGTCATAACACTAAAGGCCTATTCACTGTAGTTCCTTTTATCCCACACATCTTGTCTGGATTTCAACAACATCAACCAAAATAAAAAAATCATGTTCAAAAGACAAAAATATAGTTTGAGGAGAATAAATAAGAATCAAAACTAGAGTAAGATATGACAGGAATGTTGGAATTATTAGACAAGAAATGTAAAAACATCAACAAAAACCCCCCAAAATCTATTACTAATACATTTGCAGGCTTTTTTTAGGAAAAGTAAACAACATTCCAGAAGAGAAGGATAATACAAGCAGAGTGCTTTAGTCAGCTTTTTCACTGCTATGACCAAAAGACCTGACAAGAACAATTTTAGAACCGTCTCAGTCCATAGACAACCGGCTCCAGGACTTGAGGTGAGGCAGAACATCTTGGCAGAAGACTATGGTGGAGAAAAGTGGCCCATGACATGACCAGGAAGCAGAGAGAGAGAGGGAACAAGAGAGAAAGACACTCCACTTGCCAGGGACAAAATATACCCTGGAAAGGCACCCTCACTGGGACCCACCTCCTGTAGCCACACCCTGCCTGCCTTTAGTTACCACTTGTGTAATTCCTTTAATGGGATTATTTTGCTGACTGGGTTAAGGCTGTCATAATCCAATCGTTTCACTTCTAAGCCTTCTTACATTGTCTCACACATGTGTTTTTGGGGGACACCTAACCTAAACTATAACACAGGGTAATGGAAATTGTAAAAACAAATATATAAAAAAAGAAATAATTGAAACAAAAGAATCTTAGTAGACTGGACATCATTCAGGAAAGACCCTCTGATCATGAGTATATAATAATAAAAACCTCCAAATCTGAAAAGGAAAGAGAAAAAAGACTGAAGAAATGGAAAAATGAAAAAGAATATCCAAAAACTGTGAGGCAATTACTAACGATATTGATATTAATGTGTGTACTGGGAATCCTAGAAAAAGAGAAGCACATTTGAAGCAATGATGACTAAGAACTTCCTCAAATTTAAATCACACACCAAAAAACAAATACAGGAATCTCAGAGAAAATCAGGTAGGACAAACAGGGGGGAAAAAAACCATACACCAAAATGTAAGATATTCAAAATACCATATTTATATTCATAGCTCAAGGAAAAATAAAGAAACCAGAGGAATAACATCATACCTAGAGAGAAAAAAAGTTAAGATTTATTGAGAATATTCCCTTAGAAAATTCAAGCAAAAAGAGACTGGAGTGAAATATTGAAACTGTTAGAAGCAAACAGCAAACAAACACTAACATGTACTCTTATTTCTTTTTAAATTCCAATTAAATTTCTTAGAGAACATTTATCTCTGTGGTGCTACATAGCAAGAGATATGTCTTTTTACACAACATCTTTTTTATGTTATGGATTATAAAATTGTTCACTCATGATGAATACACACAACCTTCTAAGACCAGAATAGTATCATTAGCTGGTACTCAAGTTCATACTGCCTTGAGAAGTATGAACACTTCACAGAGAAGTGTACACAGAGAATCATAGGATGACAGACTTGGAGAAACCTGTTTTAGTCAACTTTATATTTCTGTGACCAAAAAACTTGCCAAGAAAAATGTAAAGGAAGAAAAGTTAATTTGGGCTCACAGTTTCAGAGTTCTCAGTTCACAGACAGCTCATTTCATTGCTCTGGGCCCAAGTTGAGGCAGAATATCAGGGCAGAAGGGTGTGATGGAGAAAAGCAGCTCAGGACATGATGGCCAGGAAGCAGAGAGAGGTCAGCTCACTAAGGACAAAATATATACCCCAAAGAGATGCCCCTTAATAATCTACTTCCTCCTGCCACATCCTACCTGCCCACAGTTACTACTCAGTGAATCCTTGTCAGTGAATTAATGCATTGATTAGGGTATACCACTCATAATCGAATCACTTCACTCCTGCAAATTTTAACATATGACCTTTTCGGGGACTCCTCATATCTAAATCATAACAGAAACCTTAATAATCATGCAATCCAAAAGCACTCATTTCCCAATTGAGAAGCCAATCTCACACAGATTATGAAAGATACATAAATTTACATAATGAGTTTCTAGTGGAGGTGAATATATAGCTCAGCATTTAACTCTCACTCTGAGAGATTATGAATTCCTCAAATGGATTAATACACTTATGAAGTCACAGTCTTATGATGTAATCATTTCCTAAAAGTCCTACCTCTGAACATTGCTGCATTGGGGGCCAAGTCTTCAACACACAAATCTTTGCAGGAGGCAGAATTCATAGCCAAGGGGTAATAGTCAGATTAAGAGGATTATAAAATTCATGACCCAGATAAAATAATCCTGCAACTATGTAAAGCAGAGCAAAATGGTGCATCCTCAGGTAGAAGACTGTATTCAGGGAAGTGAGACTTAACAGCATAGCATCAAACCTAAACATCACATAGGGAAGTAAGACGTATGATAATATCAAACCTAAACATCATGCAATTCATTCATAAAATACCCCCTGCCCCTCAAAAACGTCTAATTTGCTCTATTTGTTTTCCAGTTTAAATGCACATTAAACTCAGTAAATTTACAGGGGTCAAAAGAAAGGAATTTTTTTTCAATAAAAGGGGGGGGGGAGCCAGGCATAGTGGCACATTAATTCCAGCAAATTAGGAGACTGAGGCAGGAGGATCTCAAATTCAAAGCAACCTAAGCAGATTAGTGAGACCCTTAACAACTCAGCGAGACCCTGTCTCTAAATAAAAGATGAAAAGAAAAAAAGAAGGCCCCTGAGTTCAATCCCCAGTACCAAAGGAAAAAAAAGGGGGGAAAAAGTGATAATATGAAATAGCTAACAACCTGAATGAGGTAAGAAAAAGAAAGAAATGAAAGGGATCAGGAAGAAGTAAGATAAAGAATGAAGGAAGGAAAAGAAGTGAGGGAGGAATAAGTAAGTTAAAACATCATGAATGTATATTGCAAATTTTACATTACTTGCATGCCCTCCCTGTACCTGTCCACAGTCTCTAGTGGTAGTATTTTACTCTCTTAGCCTTATGTTATAAGACTTTGGTGCACCCATAGGAGTTTCAAGTGCTATAAGAACACAAAATTACTATTAAGTGTCCAAATTACCAGAACCCTGCAGGAACCAGATAAAATTTTCTGGTATGACAGAAATGTTCTATACCTTACCTGAATTCTTGATTGAATACATCAAATTATGTACTTTAAATCCAGGGATATTTTGGTATGTGAGTTATTAAAGTACATAATCAATTAAGTTAATAAAAAATTAATGTCTAGATACTAATCCCTGAATTTCTGAATTAACTATTCATTAGTACCACCTGGATATCAGAAAGTTTTTTTTTAATTCAAATTAAATTAATTTTTATTTCACTAATACAAATATATAACTTGTTCACACTAATGGGATATCATATGATATTTGATACATATATTTATTACATAATATTTCAATAAGATAAAACTTATTTATCTTTTAAACAGTTATCATTTATTTTCTTTTCCTTTTATTTTCAGCATCACTGTATACTTACATGAGTTTAGATTATTTTCATTTACAAATGCAAACATAAGATGCACAAAGACAGAGTATCAGTAGACTCCTGGATTCCTTAAGCTTCAAACACGTATCACTCTTCTTATCTTATGTCTAACCTTCTGTTTAAAAAATTGCTGATGGGTTCCACATTTCTATGTTAAAAAATATGGATTATCAACCATGTGCTTCTTCCTACCTGTTAATTTCCAATAATCTTTATTGGGAAAAAGAAAGAAGTACTTATCAAAATTTGATGTGGTTACACCATCTAGTTAGGATCAGGCAGCCTTAAAGTTGTTCATTAAATAAGCAGTGGGACTGGAAAGACTGGATCTCAACCTTCCCCAACCTACAAGCATGCTCTTCTTTAGCAAAGGAGAGAATGTTTAGTTCCAAAACGTAGAAACAGAGTCCCATTAGGCCTTTGTGGGCTTCCCAATTTCAACAACTCCCATGGTAGATGTGATCAAAAGCATCAATAAATGCTATTTAAAAGGTCAACTGCATTATACAACAGTGTAAAATGTTATCCAAGGAGAAGTGACTACGAATATTTGAAGTAGAATTATAGTCAATGACTAGTTGAATTTTTTAAATTTTGATTCATTGTACACAAATGGGTACAACTTTTGTTTCTCAGGTTGTACAGGAAGTAGAGTCACATTGTGCAATCATACATGTACATAGGGTAATGATGTTTTCTCATTCTATTCTTTATTTCCCTCCACCCCCTCCCCACCCCTCATTTTCATTGAAAATTCTTAGTCTAGCTTTTAGAGATACATAGTAGCGATCCTTCTGTAAAATAGCACACCCAAATATCATTCTCCTATCGAACTATAACTTAGTCTCCTTTAATCAACTTCCCCAATCCTTCCTTCCCTCTCTACTCTCCTTGTTCTCTAGTAACAATACCTCTTTTCCCTGTCTATAAACATGGAAGGTCTTTCCTTTGTGTGTGTGTGTGTGTGTGTGTGTGTGTGTGTGTGTCTTTCTTTAATTTCTTTCATCAATGTTTTATAGTTTTCTTAACTTTACTTCTATTTGCTACTTTTTCTCTTTACTTCATATTTTGGATAAGTTAAGTTATTACTAGGCGCTGTCCTGTACATTGTAGTTTTTTTTTGTGTGTGTGTGTGTGTGTGTTTTTTGCCATATCCTTTACTTTTTTCTTTTAGAATCCATCAAGATCTCAGTTCTGACACTCAAAAATGAGATGATCAAATTTTTCCAGGGGATAATCACCCCCACTTGAGAATCACTGATAAATATATAATCTGTATACATATACACATTTATACATGTACATATATATCTATGAATCCATATATATGTAAATGTATATATATGAATCCATAGAATATATATTATAAATGAATTTTTAATGATGTAGAAAATAAGTAGCTTACTCAATTCCATTCCAATTTCCCTGCAATATTCTTTACAATACATTAGTGGATGAAAAGTTAAAATCACCATTTCTGAAATTTTATTGCAGTTCAAATCATGTACATCATCTACATAAAACCAAGCTAAAATGATATTATTTGATGTTGAATGCAAAGAAGACATCATGAAACAGATATAACTCCTGCCAGTAAACATGACCATATTCATGTTTGATCTATATGAATTGTGTTAGAAATCCACATTCAGGAACCTAATTTCATCATTGTGGAGAAACATGAGGTAAACAAAGGTAAACGATTTTATTGGCATGCCCAATTTGGATCCTGGGATCAGCAATAATGATAGTTTTTAATTCTATAGCATCCCAAACCTCACCTAGTGGGTATCTGCCTTGGTGGTCTGGTTTATCAATATTGTTCATAAAGTTTTTCAAGAGATGCTGATCAAATCATTTTGATGATTTTTTCCTAAGCCACAACATAATGGATAATAAATAATAAATCCTCCTCTCCTTACCCTACTTAAAAGGTCAATAAGATAGTCAGCAGTTAAATCCAGACTAACTCCCTGCTGCCTTCTGAAATTTCTATAAAATAAAAAAAAAGATTTTCAAATTGCAAATTTAGTTTTAAAGAGAATAAGAAAGGAAACTATGTTGGATAAAAGATGTTAATAAGTTTTTAATGAGGGAAAGTGGATGACACATTAGCAGATTCACAAAGCTGATTGTCAAGCACCTGCAGAGGATAATGCAAATAGAGGCAAGATAACTTATGCTGCTGAACCTTGAAAAGACTTAGAAGTCAGAGGCACCAATGTAAAGTGGTGATATCTAAAGGTGGGGCTGTGTTTTATATGTGAGGTTCAAACTGAAGGAATTGACCAAATGTAGGCTATGGAGAAAATATATCCTGGATTGCTTTCTCTTTCCATGTAATCCAGTGACTACTCCCAAACTTTGATTATTTACCAAAGAACTGGGAAAATTCAGCCACAGATGCATCAGACCTAGGGACTCTAGTCACTGCAGAATGAGTCATCTGCTCTCCTAAAAAAAACAGGAACTATAACTAAAATTCCAGGCCTGGAATGCTGAGACTTCCAGCCTTCCTCAAAACTTCTAGAATGCTAGCAATCAGATGTATATAGCCCAGGTATGAGATCAGTTGATTCTGTTAGAAAAACACTGAATGACTCAGTACAAAAGACTTGCAGATATCGATTTTTATAGGTCCCCAAACTAAGTGGATGAGTCTTCTGTTCTGCCAATGTGAGTTTTCTACCTGGAAAACCATTAGTTGACAGTTTTCCTCTTCAACCCAACACAGAGCTTCTACATGTACTTAGTGTTCTAAACTTGTGAGAGCTGGAATAGAGATTTGTGAACAGCAACAATATGGAAAGAAGAGAACAAAACAATTTAGAGGACTTTTCCATCCCCTTCCTGACTATGATCTATGACTCAGTGCTTGTGAACTCCCTAATAACCTGGAGACAGGTTCCATATTCTGCCACTTCCCTTTGTGGATGGTTCTCCTGAAGGCAGAGCATGCCAGAGTAGCCATAGATAATTGGGAATAGGATAAGTCCAGTGTGTAAGAACTTTTCTATGCTGTATTGTATCAAGATGTATGCCTTGGAAAAACTGTACAGTACTCTAGATAAGTTCAGAATGGAGCAGAGAAGTGAATCTGTCCAGGAATTTGGAACTAGCTATTTATGTACCAATGTAAAGTATTGCACGTTAGTTAGTCACAGTGCTGCATTTTCTGTTAATCAACTTCATGTACCTGGATGTGTAATCTATGGTAATATGTTAAACTCCTTGGGCTTTGATTTTATCACGTAAAGAAATAAAGAGATTGATTTTGATCTTTGAAAAGGTTCAATCATGAGTATTTCAGATTTTTTTCTTCTCTTTTGATGCTTTATGTGTCATGTCCAATAACATAATTTATTTGCAGGGTCAAGTAAACAATAACTTTGCAAAACATTTTCTATTCATTTTGAAAAGATGATTAAGTATATGTGAATCAGCAGACTTAATGTAATTTCAGAGCCTTCTGTTCTTCCATCCTGATTTCAGAAGCCTTAAACTATGTGAGCAATAATGCTTCCATTGACCAAAAGTTGCCTGTGGTGGTAATTCACCATATCCTGGCTCATTTTCCCCTTAGACTAAGTTGAGGTGCCAAACCTAAAACAATTTTCCCCTGCAAGATTTAGTGTGGAAGGAATTACTAAAACCACAGGGTGGAAATTAATGATTAGCTTGAAATGCATTAGCATACCAGCAGGAGAAAAGACTAAATGAGCTATGATCTGAAGTAAAATATGTCATCCTAGAAATTGCAAGTGATCTGATGAAGAAACAATCTGGGTAAAAGGAAAGTACAAGAAGCGAGCTATTAGACCGAGAGCCAAGGAGACAAGCATTTAAATTAAGAGGACAGGACAATGAGATGGTCTGAGTTTACGTGCAAGAACCCAGACTGAAAGACACTGTGGTTAGTGATTACAGACAGGAAACAATCCATCAACCCTGGGAGAATGCAGCAGCCCTAAGGAAACCAAGCATGGAATAGGATGCAAAAGTGTTTTCTTACTTAGATAAAACAAGCAGACATAAAATTCATTCTAAGTGCTTCCTTTGTTAAGCAACATCGTTAAGAATTGCCAAAAGCAAAGGCTCACTACTCAGAAAATTATAGAGAAAAAAAATGAAGTAAGTAAATATGAAAAGATTGAGACTGATGGGTAAAAGTTTGAAATAATGTACGCAAAATGAAAGTTATTCTTTACTGTTGTGGCAAAGGAAGCTTTCAAAATGTAATAAATTTAAAATTATAGATTATTTAATATATGTATATAAATTATATATAATTTATATGTTACATATTTTGCAGGCTCAGATACATCACCTCATCAAGACTGGATTTCTTTGTTGTTATGGACTAAAGGTATGTTAGTTTGCTGTGAACATGCACCATTGTTACCATATGGAAGTCTGACCTATAGGATATCATTCCACTTTATGTTTCTAGCCTCAAGAAATTTTATTAGAAGGAGGAAGAAACATTATAAACCTGCAGTTGTACTGCAAACAGACCAGAGGAAATGAACATTAGATTGTTCCATTTTGTATAATTGAGAATAGTTAATAAAACTAAGAAATTAAAACACTGCCTTGGATCACAAGGAAGCAATTTTTACTACTATTATACATAAATCTGTAGGGGACAATAAGGAAACAATTTTGAATCCCCCAGATTTCCAGATTTACAATTAAACTACAGATTACAGAAAATCATTTTTAATAAGTCCTCACTCTAAACACAAAGAATCCATGTTGTAGATCTCAAAAGCTATATATCTAGAAAGTTAAATGCTTTTTTAAAATAAAATTTTTTTTCCTGGTGCTTGAAAAATTTTACTCACAGCTTTTTATTTTAAACAATGAAGAATTAAATGTTTAACAAATAAACAATAACATGAGTTTTATAAAGCAATCTCAATTGTGTCAACAGTATTTCCATTGTTTTTCCTCATTAACAGATTTGTTTTTCTGTTTCATTTCTAGGACCCCGAACTGTAGACATGAGAGAAAGTCTGCTTCCTTAAGTAAACATGTTCTAAATCAAGAGGCAACTCTTACATTGAATTAGTTCAATGAGAAAAATGCTGCATACCTGATGCATTTTGAAATCAGGGAGTGGTCTGAGACAGGATCATCCACTTGCTTTGGTGATGATCCTTCACAAAGATGCGTAAATGGAACCTGAAGAATGAGAAGGGTTTGCCAATTTGGCAAAACAGAAGGCACTTGGGGCTAAAATCAGAATCTACATGGCCTTATTAATATAGTAGAATTACCTACTCTCCTAAATTCACCAACAGCTTCATACCAGGAGTTGGAGTTTTATTATAGCACAAGTACTTGTGATTGCTTTGTTCACCTGATTTGATCGTGGGAATCAACAATCACACTTTGCGGTCAAGCAAGTCAAATTTGTCATCACAGACTGGTTTTATCAATTGATTTCTTTTTTTAACCAATTCAGTTAGCTCCACAGAATATTTTAGAAAGGGCAATAAAAATAGATCCTATTTCATATTCAACATTTATGTCTTGAAATAGTGTTTTTGTATAATTGGGTAAATCACAGTTAGTTTCTCCTGTTTTTAGAATTAACAAATTTTCCAGCCCTTCAAGTACCTTCTTTATTAATTGGTAAAAATGATTATTCAGACAGATGGCTTATTTAAGGAAAGTAGTTACTTTAACATCCCTTGGGGAAGAACCATCTGTTCTTATTAGGGGTCTGGTGCTTCCAGATGTTGCTATTTCCCTATAACCTGTAGAGTCTTTGATATCCATTATTTCAGCTATAATATAGTACTTCCTAGGGGATAACAGCTGGTTTACCTTCTCCTCCCTACTAACATATGTACAATATCCAGCTACAGCCTAGTCTATTGGATTGAGGCCAATGTCATTTCCACCTTTTGGTTCAAAGTTTGAAACTCTCATTAACTTACAGTGGAAAAAATTTTAAATAACCAATGACTTAAATAGACATTTCTTCAAAGAAAATTATAAAGTGTTAATAAGCACATGAAAAGATTCTCAGAATCATTAATCATTAGGGAAGTGCAAAACAAAATCACAGTGAGCTACTGCCACATAACTTAAGTGAACTAGTATCAAGAAAACCAAATAAAATGAAACTCCCAAAAATAGCAAGTGTTGAGAGGTATTAAAGTTATGGTGAATTTGGAACCCTTGCACCTTGTTGATGGATATGGAAAATGGTATGGCTGCCAAAGTAACACTATGGTGACTCCTCAAATCTTAAAAAGGGAATTATTATATGATCCAGAAATTCCACTATTAGTGTTACCAATCAGCTGGAGTTTCTTTTGCTTGATTCAGATAAAAATCAAGAATAGACAAGTTTCAACTCCCTTAGTGTTAGCAGTTCAGAACTTTGAATGCCAGCAGCTTTCAACTCTTAGTGTTATCAGCCCTCCTCACCATTCTGGCAATGGATCCAGCAGCTACCAGCAACTCTCTGGAATTCTTCCATCAACCAGAACTAGCAGCTTCCAGCAACTCTCTGTTACTCTCTGTCACTCCCCACCATTCTCTGGCTGCTAGCCACCCTCAGTGTTACCAGCCCTGGCTGCTAGCCCTAAAGAGACCTCTGTAACCATGGCATTACCAGCTCTCAATGAAACCTGTTCATATGCTCTACTTGAGAGAGAAATCATGAAGAGCATGAAGAGAAGTCTGTGCCCTGCTATGAGTTATTCCATGATGTATAGTAGTTTTCAGACTCTGCTCAACCCTGAGTTGCTCCAGTTTGTAGAGTAGTAGTTTGCCATACTTACTATCTTTTGAGTACAAATGCTAAGGTGGAATGACTCAATATTTTGCTTATATAAGGAAGCAACCACAATCTGCCTATTACAACCATAAGGAACAAATGATAAATATTTAGGTGTGCCAAAACAACAAATGAAATTAGGAGTACCGGGACAAGTGAACATCCCAAATTATATAGGGAACATTAGACACAGAAGATTATCAACCTCACCAGATGCAGTCCCCTCACCTAACACCACCAAAGGAAGAGCCCTCCAAGACTGGGAATGGTGCTAGCACCCTGATCCTGCTACCTCATCACTTGTCATGAGTCTTGTCCAGGAAAACTGCCACAGCAAAGAACCTATTATTTTTCTTTTCTTTGGGTTTCTGCACAGTGCTATTTCTCCTGCCTATGACAACAATGTACAACCCATTCCAAGCTGATAACTCAAGTTGACACTTCAAGCTGAGACTCTGAAACTGAAGCTGCCATTCATTTGGACAGTTTGCATTGACAACTCTGTAGAACTTAATTATTAAGGCCCTTATCTGTTATCTACAGTGTCTCTTTGATTTTGCAATTATATCTTTCTCTGTCTTATCAGCTCTTGGCATTGAATCCTGTAACCCTGTGGCAACCTTAATCCTTTTAGTTTCTGTGATATAAATATATAAATATATAAATATGTATATATATATATTTCTACACACTTTTGTGTGTGCACATATATATCATTGTGTAAAGTATGATTTGTGACTTGAGGGTTATAGATATTAGACATTAAAATTGAATGGTGAAAAAGAACTTATAATCACCTGGCTTCTGGTTATAAACCTACCCACAAGTATTCAGTGAATTTCCACCAGTGAAAGTTGTGTAGCTTATGAATTTATTGTTATTAAATAACTTCTCACAGTTTTAAAAGACACAAACCTGTTTGGTCTATGTTAATGCTTTAGTTTAATGTGTTAGTGAACTTTTCACATCATGACCAAAATGCATGACAAGAACAACTGACAGGAATAAATGTTTATTTTAGCTCATGGTTTCAGAGGTTCTGTCAATGGCTCACCAGTTCAATCACTCTGAGTCCAAAGTGAGGCAGAACATCATGGTTGAAGGATGCAGCAGAGGAAAGCTACTCAGCCTATGGAAGCTGAGAAGCAAAGAGAGCAGAGAAGGAGGTACAAGGAAGATGCACCTTTCCTGGGCATACCCCAAGTACATTTCCACACCCCCCTTCCATGCCCTACCTGCCTGCAATCACCACCCAGTTGGTTCATTCAAACTAGGATGAACTGATTAGTTTATAGCTCTCATGATCCAATCATTTTACCTCTTGATTAACACAGGAGACTTGGGAACACCTCAATTTTAAACCATATAATTACTCACTACAAATAGGCAAAACATAACCATCCAAAAGAGATTTTATTAAGACTTATGCTGCAGCATAAGGGAAAATAGTATAAAGATGTTCTGATAAGGATATGGGGAAGGGTGCTTATGTGGACAAAAGAAGTCGGGACTGAGGATGTAGCTCAGGCATAAAGCACTTGTTGACTATGTGTGAGACCCTGGGTTCATTCAGTCCCCAGAATCACAGGGGAAAAAGAAGGTAGCTCAAGCATGTGCAGTGTCCTGTCAGCTAACCATACACCACACATTTTCTGCTGAGCCAAGGGAATGGGTTCCTTGCAGAGTGGATTGGGGAAATCTGAAGAGGCTATAGAAGGGTGGAATCATTCAGCGAGGCAATAAGACAGAGTCATCTGAGATGGACTGATGTGACCTAAGTTGTTGGAGACAAGTCAACAGTCTCCAAGTGACAAAAAGGCATTTGGGACAGCTGTACTATCAAGAATGAAAGAACGAAAAAGTACCTCTTGGAGAATGTCAGGTCCTTCTCTTTTTTCTCACTAGATATACAACTAGAAGAATTGACAGCAGACACCCAGATATTTGTAGATCTATGTTCATAGCAGTCTTATTTGTAATAGCAAAAGTATAGAAGCAAGTCCAGTGTCCATTTATAAACAAATGTATAAACAATACATGATACATACTTACAGTGGAATGTCATTCAACCTTAAAATGAGGGGAATTTTGGTACATGAATAATATGATGGAACCTTGATGGTATCAGACAAAGTGAAGTAAACTGGTCACAACAAGTAAGAAGTAAGTAAGTAAGTAAATAAATAAATAAATAAATAAATAAATAAATAATGTGTGGGTTCCAGGTATCTCCATTAATCAAATTTGTAGATACATAAGCTAAAATTGTGGTTGGTCTAGGAGTTGTGAGGATGTAAAGTATTTAATCAGTGCAGAGTTTCAGTTTGGGAAGATATACAATTTTCATGGATGGATGATGGTAATAGCTGCACAAGAATGAGAATGCCAGTGGACTCTACATTTAAAATGGCTACAATAGTACATTTTATGTTATCTCTATTTTTACATAATAATTTAAAAAACTACAATGCTTTTAAAACCACTGTTATGTCAGTTTGGTGACTTCTAAAATTTTTAAAACTAACAGCACATGTTCTAACTTGAAATTTGTATCTCATTTTTCCTTCTTGGTGTAGGGAAGGATCATTTCACTTACCCTATTTTTGGAATCTTTTATCTTTTCTCTCTAAAAGTTCAAAACTGTCTGATATTTTCCACTACAGTTAAAATACTTAATTCTCATTATCCCTATAACCTTTAATTTTTTTTTGACTGGATCAAGGATGGTGATATGTTGTAACAGTTAAACAGGGAAGTAAGACATGAGAGCAAATCATGAGGAACTATAATGAGGATCACAATCATTAGATCATAAAAGCAAGAAAATCAACAGAATATAAAATTGGAATTTATAGTTTCATTTGAGGTCTGTGTTAACAATCACAAGGAGAAATCTATAGAACCAAAGGATCAAGAAGCATATCCATAGGATCATGAAAAACACTGGTCAAATTCAAGAACTAATAGAAATTTCACATTGTACTATTGCGGGTAAATGGGAAAGACTATGATGGGCTTCCCCGTGTAATTTGAAAACTGTGGGCAAAAATATAAAAATATATGAAAAGGGTCAAATTTGAACTATTGAATTGACAAAAAGAATAATAACTATGAATGCTAATGCACAGTCCTTTGTTAAAATTCAAGAACAGGAAATATATTCAATGTGATATATGTATGTCTTGCAGTAGGGAAAACATTATAATCAACTGAAATGTTCAGTAGTAGGGATGATCATCACGCAAAATATACAGTAGTGACATAATAAAATTCATATCATATATCATATATAATAATCATATATAATAATATCATATCATATAATAATATCATATCATATATAATAATAATATGAGAAAATGAAGGATAAAATTTATTTACTAGCCAGGCACAATGGTGCACACCTGTAATCCAAGCAGCTTGGGAGGCTGAGACAAGAGAACCACAAGTTCAAAGCCAGCCTCAGCAACCAGGAAGCACTAAGCAATTCAGTGAGACCTTGTCTCTAAATAAAATACAACCTAGGGCTGGGGATGTGGCTTAGTGGTTGAGTGCCGGAGTTCAACACCCAGTAACAACAACAACAACAGAAAAATTATTTACTAAAATCTCAACTGTGTTAAAAGATATAATCATAGAAGTAAAAGGCAATACACAAACTTGTTAATAAAAGAGCATATGTCTCTTTCCCCCTTCTTTTAAACTTTATGTTATGATGCTGTTTGAGTTTAATAAGAAAATTATGGCTTTAAAGAGAGATGGGGTTAATAGATCTTATTCATTCTTTATTTCAGTAAGTCTCATAAATGTGCAAAATAAACATTGCTATCTCTACTGAAGGTGAAGGCAAAGGCACAGAATGATTAACAGTATAGAATGATGAGATTGGTCACACAGGTGCCAAACAGAAGAGTCAGGTTTTAAGAAAGGATTGGTATGCCTCTGAAAACCATTATCTTTATTCCAGACCCTGGCTTCTCTATTTGCAGGCCTTGGAGCTCCATGTAATTTTTCCAGAACTCCAAATTTTACTTTCAATGAGGAATGGCAAATAAACATGCCCAGAATTCAAATCCTCCAAGCCTTCCCAGGGCTCCCTTATCATCCCCACATAGGCCTTTTTTTCTTCCTCATGCAAACATTAATATCTTTCTTAACTAGATAGCAGCCCCGAACTAGTCCATTTTCTCTCAGTGACATTGTAAAAGTGGGGGAAGAAAGTAGTTTCCCTCAAAATCTGTATTCTCATGGAGAAATCATCTTAATAACTTTTAACTCTCAAATATTAGACTTCTAGAAATGCTGCAAAAATAGATTAACAGTTCCTGTTTATCTCTCATCACCTTCCAATGGTATTAATATTTTTATCCCATAAGTGAAAGCATCGATACCAGGGAATTCACATAAATGTATGCACCATTAAACCACAGACCATATTCCAAATTTATGTATTTCACTAATAGAGCCTAGGATGCCATGCTATATTTCTGTTTATTCTTCCTTACTCTCTTCGAATCTTGCAACAGTTTCTTAGTCTTCCTTGCTGATTATGACCTTGATGTTTATCAGTAGTTCTATCAATTTGTTTTGTAGCATGTCCTTCAGTTGATTTGGTCTTATGTTTTCTCACGATTGGACTGAATTTATAAATGTTTTGCATTAACACCACAGACAAGATAACATGTCCTTCTCAATGCATCGCCTCAAAATGTCCATAAGGTTGTTAACTCTTACTACTGGCGATGTTTATCATGACATTATGGTTACAATGTCATTTTCTGGATCACTGTCTTTTGTTTTTAGTTAATAAATATTTGGGGCTAGATGCTTTGAGGCTTTGATAATAGCCTGTTCTTTTCAAACTTTCACCTGCTACTCGTAGCATCTATTGATGAATCTTGTCTGCAGCAAAAATTTCTGTGGGTGTTTGCCTATTGGTTATTTTTGCTCAAGGATGATTTGACTCTGCAGTAATTCATGTGTGTGTATCTACATTGCAGAAGATGCATAGTTTTCCTTCCTCATGTCTTCAGCACCTATGAAGAATGTAAATGTATCTCTCCTAGTATTGTTCTTTCTCTTATTACTTATCTTCAGTCAATAAGGTGTCTCACTTTCTCAGCCACCTAATTTACTTTTGGAGCTAGACTGGAACGAGTGAAAAATAAGACTCTGCCCCATGCACCATCTGAGTCTCTTTCCTACATAAATTCTGATGGCAGAAGGAAACATTGGCAGTATTCTTTTCAATATGATAGATGGTGGCAGACAAAAAATTATTGATTTTATTAGTTATCTTTCTGTTTGAGCCTTTAATGAAACAAATCTGATTATATATAAGAAAAAAAAATCTCTTCAGGTTCTACTTGTTTTATTATTATCTACCCCTTCGTACACTGAGTTGTTTTTCAAAGGAAGCATAAAAATAGACTGAAATTTTGTAGTCCTTTAAAATGAAGGAAAAAAATTTCCCTCAAGGAAAATTTGGAGAATTAAGTGACTAAAAGACTTCGTCCTCCCACTCTACCAAAGAAAAACAGAGCTGCAACTCATGGAGTAGACTTAGCTCTGCTTCTCTATTTATGGGTGTCCTGGGCAAATCCTTAACTTCCTTAGATTTCAGTTTCTCTAAAATTAATGACAGGTGATAGTAGCTAAGTGACCTCTAATATGTCATATTTCATAGAGCATCCAAAATGATCTTTTAATTCAAACTGATACAGGAAAGCTGTGAATTATATAGTAAAGCAAGGTCATTGATATTCTTAGATATATTTTAATATTATTCACTTATTAATTATACTATTGCTTATTCTATTTACCTCCTTGTTGCAAATTAATTCCAACAAGTAAGAAATAGGTTAAAATAAGATTAATACTTATAACTTGTATATGAGCAAGTTTACTTTTATCATTTGTACTTTATATATTCAATATCTTGTGAATGATATCAAGACACAAAAGAGAAGCAATCGTGGCATGTTTGGAGCACTCATAGTGAATTTTTTTTTCAATTTACAGTAGTTTTTCCATTTGCCCATGCCAAATGAAATTCATGCAAAATGAAATTTAATACTACACAAAATTATATAATCTATATTATTTAACATTATATAATCTATATTTCCCACTATTTTCCTTCTTTATCAAGGTCCACATATAAAACCAAGTGTTCTGAGCCATCACTGTGCTTTCAGAATTTGTTCAGTACTGTCACTGTAGGCATTCACAATAAGTTTTGATGAGCTCAGTGGAAATTAACAGAATTGAGTACAAGAGCATCCTAGTTACATGTGAGAGATCTGAACATGAAATCAGGGAAACTGACCTCAGTTACTCAAAAACTATGCCATAGAACATAGGCTACTTGACTTTAATTTCTTGGCTAACATAAATGGATTTAAGGGGAAAGAAATCTTCCTTAAGGAAGCTATGTAGATTAAATAATGACATACTGACCTTTGTTGGCTATAATAAAGTATATCTCATATTAAAAAAAAACACTTCCACTGAATCAGAGAATGAAATAATTTCTGGACTACAGAATGAATTTACATCAAAAGTAAAGCAGAATCAGAAATAAGCTTCATATGTTCACATATAAATACACTATCAGTGAAACTCCATGTCTTGTACAACCACAAGAATGGGATCCTAATTAGAATAAGTTATATTCCATGTATGTATAATATGTCAAAATACACTGTCATGTGTATCTAAAAAGAACAAATTACATGAAAAAGAAAAAAAGCAAAGCAGAAGCATCATAACTCCCAACATACAAGGAAGAAAAAAACGAGAAAAAAATTTTCATGATACCCTAAGTTATAAAAATAATCCTAATCTTAAAAGCTAGACCTACATTAATAGATCATAAACACATTCTTTCTAAAGTAGACATTAGTACTATACACAGGAATATACCTTGCACAGAATTAGGATCTAAGAAGAGGGAGTGCATAGCTGGAACTTCCCAATTAAAAGAGAGAGAGAGAGAGAGAGAGAGAGAGAGAGAGAGAGAGAGAGAGTAAAGAGAGAAAGAGAGGAAATAGGTATTTCTATGAAGCAAATGCACTCAAGCAATATCCATATTATTATTTGGGTCTTATGTGATTGTCCATCTTGTCTGCTGCATAATACTCTTAAGTCAAACCTGCTAATCAGTGTATCCATAAAACTCACTTAAAACCCACTTTTTATTTTGTCCAGGGAGGGAACGATTGGAGAAGCTGACTAACATATCTGCAGAGAAAACATAGCAATTACCTCCATTCATCAGCCTGACTATTCATTAAAAAAAATGTACACAAACAACCCTGAGCACTTGATCATTTAGAGAGAAAAAATGTATACATTTTACACAGACACAGACACACACACACACACACACACACACACACAAGCAAGATGTGCAAGCAGAAAACTGACTTAGAAACTTAAGAGAATATTTTTTAAAATTCTTGTCAATAGTCTTAGGAAATATGAGTAACCAATGAGTAAAAAAGAATTGAGCGATGAAACAGAAGAAAGATATATTAAGAATTTGATGATCTTACCCACATCAAACTTTAAATAGGATGGCTAAATAAAAGAATGAAGGGAGCAATATGTGTAATTAGTAATTACAAATTCAGTTAAGACAAAAATCCCTAAAATCCAAAACAAGACAAAAATGATGGAAAATATAAAGCTATTAAGAGGCATGGAGAATGAATCCATCTAAGAGGAATTCTAGAAAGAGAATGAAGAGTTTATCAGCACTAAGAATATGACAGAAGGGTATTTTCCTGAACTTAAAAATGAAATATTTTCAGTAAGCACAAATCCACTTCCTTCAAAACAGAAGGAATGGAAAGCAATATGCTAGATAAGTCAGAACTCCATTGATCATGATAATGCTTCAATAAAGATGAAATTTTTATGTATAAATGAATACAAATCATTGACATAACTTCTAATCATCAGCATCCAAAGATAAAAGATAATGTGTAATTTCCTTTAAAATTCTGAGAAAATTATTTGTTATCTATCTAGTCAAACTAGCAATCAAAACTAATGTGTGTGTGTGTGTGTGTGTGTGTGTGTAATAAAATAAACCTTTATTTTCTATGTTGAAAAAAAAAGTACTGAAGATCTTACCACAGGAGGATGGAAGGAGAGCAAAATTCAATCAATATGAAACAGCTCAGAAGAATTTAAAACCTGTAGGTGTAGATTGACAATGAGCCTTCAAAATTCATGAAAGGAATTAAAAGAAATTAAACTATATCTCAAAGTTTGGAAAATTCCTCAAATAGCACATGTTTATTAACATAAGAGTTTTACTTACTTTTTCATAGATACGACACACTACTTTTTTTGCATTACTATTTACAGAAGGCATTAAAATTGTCTTACAAACTCAGTGCATGAAATATTTCTAGCAATCTGGATTCATGTATAAATTTTATGACTGTTCCAAAAGCTAATTGCTAATTCTAATTTGGCTACTTCAGAACAATTAATTTTCAAGACTGAAACCCCATTTTCCTTAAGTACTTTCCCAAAAAGGAAAAAAAAAAAAAAGAGGGATGGAAGTTATGGCAGTTTTCTCTCGGGAGAATTGGTCTGTCAGCATTTTTACAGTATAAATGTTTCAGTCAAATCAGATGAGATAAAATAAGCGATTTCTTTTGAATTCAGTGGGAAGGAAAACAGTCAAGAAAAAGAAACATTTTATAATTCCAGTCAATGAAGTACCTCTCTTACTATGAAAGGACAAGATAAACCCACTCATGCTTCATATACAGAGAAAAAGATAAAATAAGGAAAGAGAATATGTTATTTGTCTCTGCAGTTTGTCTCTGAATTTCCTTGGTATAATTTTAGATTTGATATGAGATGAGGCATTTACAATGTCTATTGAAGGTTTTGAATTTAGGATTATCTACATGTAAATATTAATTATCATTTTCATGAATCCAGATTTTTTAAATATTAGAGAGAAGATGTCTCAATGGAGAGATTATATTGACTTTTTTCAAAGAAATTCCTTATTGGCATTAATAATTGTACACATTTATAGGATAAAATGTGACAATTCAATACTTGCAAATAATACCTAAAGATCAAACTAGGATACTTTAGTATTTCCATCTCCTTATACATTTACCAATGACTTGTGTTAGGAAAGGTCAATCTCTGCCTTTAAAATTCTCTTTATAAAATATGTGATAACTTGTGAAGTATAGTGCCCCTACTATGCTGTAGAACATTAGGTCTAAGCCTCCTTTATCAAACCTCCTTCAAATCCTTCCTGACCTCTAATGATTGTGATTCTGTTCTCTAAATCTGTAAAATCCACTTTTTTAGCTTACCTATAGCAAAAATCATGTGACATTTGTCTTTCTGTGCCTGATTTATTTCATTTAACATAATGTCCTCTAATTCTGTTCATGTTGCTGCATATGACATGTTTTCATTATTTTTTAATGACTAATATCTTACTATGTATATATACTACATTCTCTTTATCCATTCATCCACCAACAAAAAATTAAATTGTTTTCAAATCTTCACTGTTGATAATAATGGAATAAACATGGATGTGCAGGTATCTCTTCAATATACTGATTTCATTTCCATTGACTACTTGGTAGTGGAATAGCTGGGCATGGTAGTTTTATTTTAATTTTTTGAGGAACCTCCAGAGTTTTCTATAATGACTGTACTAATTTATATTCCCACAAATAATATGTAAAATTTCTTCTTTCTCCACATCCTTGGTAGTATTTGTTTTTATTTTTGTTTTGGTTGGTTTGTGTTTCTGATTATACCCATTCCAACTGGGGTCAGATGATATTTCATTGTGATTTTGATTTGCATTTCCCTGATGATTCGTGATGTCAAGTGATTTTTTTCATACACTTCATGGCAATTTTTTATCTTCTTTTGAGGAGTGTCTAGTCAGATCATTTGTTCATTTTACTGAAATTTTTTCTGTTGAGTTTATTAAGTTCCTTGTATATTAGGAATGTGAGTTTTCATAGGATAAATATTTTGTAAATATTTCTCCCATTCTATAGGTTTTCTCTTCACTCTTCATTGTTTCCTTTGCTGTGCACAAATTTCTTAGTTTGATTTGATCCCATTTGTCTGTTTTTTTATCTTTGCCTGTGTTGTTGGAGTCCTATAAAAAATAATGTAAAAAAATAAACATTACCTATAACAGTGTCTTGAAGTATATTCTTTATTTTCTAGTTCTCCAATGTGTTTCATGGTTTCAGATCTTACATTTAAGTTTTGATCCATTTTGAGCTGATTTTTATATATTGTGTAAAAGGAATCTAGTTTCATTCTTTGGCATGTGAATGTCCAGTTTTCCCAGTACCACTTCTGAAGGAGACTATCTTTACTCCAACTTATGTTTTGGGCATCATTTTCAAAGATTAGTTGGCTATATATGCATAGATTTATTTTTAGATTCTCTGTCCTGTTCCATTGGTTTATGGGTGTCTGTTTTTAGGCCAACACCATGCTGTTTTGGTGAATATAACATTGCAGTATATTATGACATCAGGTATTGTGGTGCTTCCAGTTTTATTCTTTATATTCAAGATTTATTTGGCTATTGAGGATTTCTTGTGATCCCACATGAATTCTAGGGTTGTTTTTCTTCTTTCTGTGAAGAATGTCATTGACATTTTGATGGGGATTGCATTGCACCTGTTTGTGACTTTGGGTACAACAAATCTTAAGTCTTATCCCTTGCTCCTCACCACACTTTCAGCTGCCATATTTGTCTCTCACCAGTGTCTTAAGTACTAGAGTTAGTGATATTGAAAAATGCTATATTTCTTTTACTTCTATAGTAGATACTCCAAAATTAGTGCTTAAAACAACACAAACACATTTTCATAGAGTTCTGCATGTGAGAAGCCCAGGACCGGACTCATTGAGCTGCCATCCATGTGCCAGGACAGATGTGCTTTTTACTGGAGAGTTCTACCTGAATCTGTTTCTTCACCTTTTCCAGCTTTTAATGGAAAATTGTAGTCCTTGAACCTTGACCATTTTCCTCCATCTTAAAACTAGCAACCTTTTCTCTTTCTGACCAATCTCCCATGATCACATCTACCATTCTGATCAATGCTTGGAAAAGTCTCTGCTTTTTAGGAACTGTGTAATTAGATTGGGTCCCCAGGATAATACAGGACAGTCTCCTTATATAAAGGTCTTTAACATTGATCACATAAGTAAAGTCTATTTACCTCATACAGTAGCATGTTTAGAGTTTGAACAGATATGATCACTACCAAGATCATTTCCTTTTTCCCCTTTGAGTATTTGTTATCCCAAGCCTACATTTTAAAAGATTACTTGTCTAGCCATACATGTGGATCTTGTGCAATGCCTGTGAATTGCCTGGTAGCTAATAATGGATGTGATCTCAGATTATTGTGACTCCTCTTGAAGATAGGTTCCCTTGGAAAACAGACTATGAGATGGAGAATCAATTGTAAGACATTTTAAGGGTATGTTTTATGAATTATCATTATAGAACAGGAGGGAAACAAGAGAAGAATTGGACAAAGGAAGAAATCATGCTGCTATTGAATAAAGAGCCTACAGAGCAGGAGATCTTTACCAGCTGCTACCCTAACAGGGAATTAATATTCAGAATATATAAATAACTCAAAAAACTTAAAACCAATAAGTTAATAAGTAAATAACCCAATTAATAACTGGGCAGAAGAACTAAACTAAAAGGATACTTCTCACAAGAAGAAATACAAATGGCCAATAAATACATGAAAAAATGTTTGGCATCTCTAACAATCAGGGAAATGCAAATGAAAACTACATTGAGATTTCGATTCACTCCAGTCAGAATGGCAATTATCAAGAATACAAATGGTAACACAAGAATCCAAATAATAAAAATTTTGTCAAGATGTGAGGGAAAAGATACACTCATACATTGTTGGTGGGACTGCAAATTAGTACAACCACACTTAAGCAGTATGAGGACTCCTCAAAAAAAGTAGGAGTGGAACTACTGTATGACCTGGATATCAATATCCCCCTCCTTGGTATATATCCAAAAGATCTAAAATCACCTATTCTAGGAATAAAGCCAAATCAAAGTTTATAGTAGCAAATTCACAACAGTCAAGCTAGGGGACCAACATGGAAGCCTGTCAACAGATGATTGGATTAAAAATAACATATATTGTGACTCCTCTTGAAGATAGGTTCCCTTGGAAAACAGACTATGAGATGGAGAATCAATTGTAAGACATTTTAAGGGTGTGTTTTATGAATTATCATTATAGAACAGGAGGGCAACAAGAGAAGAATTGGACAAAGGAGTTGTCCAATTGGACAGGAGGAGTCCAAATTGGACTCCATATATACACAATGGAGTATAACTGAACTATAAAGAAGAATGAAATTGTGGCATTGAAGAACATCATGCTAAATGAAGTAAACCAGACTCAGAAAGTCTAGGGTTGAATGATTTTTCTGATATGCAGAAGCTAGTTCAAAATAAAGGGAAAGAAAGAAAAAGAAAGAAAGAAAGAAAGAAAGAAAGAAAGAAAGAAAGAAGAAAGAAAGGGAGAGAGAGAAGGAGGGAGGGAGGGAGGGAGGGAGGGAGGGAGGGAGGAAGGAATGGAGGAAAGAAAGAAAGAAAGAAAATAAGGAAGGAAGGAAGGAAGGAAGGAAGGAAGGAAGGAAGGAAGGAAGGAAGGAAAGAAGGAAGGAAGAAAGAAAAAGAAAGAAAGAAAAAGAAAAGCAATAGAGAAATTAAGTGATAAAGAGAAAAAAAAAATTGGGGGGGGGGATTCTATGAAAACAGAAAAGAGATCAGTGGAGGACAGGAAGGAGACTGAGGGAGAGGGAGGAGGGACAGAAAAAAGGAGGAATAGTGGAATGAATCTGATCAATCTTTCCTATGTACATATATGAATATAGCACAGTTAATTTCATATGTACATATATATATATATATCTGTAATTCACTAATTTAAAAAGATACATAAATAGAAGTATCACTAGATTAGAGAAAAGGGGGTGGGGATCAGGTGGGGAGGAAAAAGGGAAGTACTGGGGACTGAATTGAAGCAAATTATATTCCATGTTTGTTGTATGATTATATCAAAATGAACCCTAATATTATGTATAAATAAATGAACTAATAAGAAAAGCATCAACTGATGGTGCATTGGTGAAGGAGTTTCTGAATACAAAACAGATAATTGACAATCCTGTGTTGCTCTGAGGACCAGTCCCTTAAGCTATGGAAGTTACCAGTCATTGGATGCAGGCTGCTGGCTGGGAAGTGAGGCAGCCTCCAACCCAGAGCAACTCCCAGGGAGAGATGGCAGCAGAGAGCCATTTTGCAGCAGCACTCACTGCAGAGAGGGAAACCAGTCCTTCTGTTCTCAGTGGGGATCTAGGAAACTCAACACAGCATCCACTACTTACCTCTGACCTTGTCTGCATCTCCTCATACAAATGTATGCGTTTTCTGTTTCTCTGGTCTTGGTGTTTGCCCAACCCCCTCATACTGAAGCCAGAATTGGACAGGCAATTAGTATAGAAATCAGGGAATCTGGTCAAATTGAGGAATGGAGACCATCAGAGTCTGGGAAGTTGGAGATGACCCTGGGAGATTGGAATGTCAGTGCCTCCAGAGCCCTTTTGATCACCAAGGTTACCTGCTTAACTGCCCCTCCCCAAAAGCTGCAGGCAGGGAGTTGCTAATTAATGCCTGTTGGTCCCCCACCTGAATCTCCAGGTGGCCCTTCCCCCTGCCATTCGCACCTCACCTTTTTCTGTGTCACCACCTGGCATATGGGCAGGAGGGAGAGATAAGGGTCAGAAGAAGGGGCAGAACAAAGAAGACCCTAACCTGTAAAAGATGTAGGGTGCGCTCACTTCTTGGAGATTCTAGAATATCAGCCATAGCCCCCCTTGTCCCACCTGGGAGAAGTTTGTATTACTACTTTTAAATAAAACCTGCTTAATATGCTTGCCTTGGTGTGCTTCTCTGGGGTTTTACTTCAACACCGGAGGAAGCAGAACTCGTCACCGGTATGTGGTGGTATCAATACCACCATTACCCACAATTATGTGCTTTTTGTTTACATATACCTTTTCCAGCTCCATTTTATTCCTTCTGTTAACAAATGCTGCCAAATCAGTTCTGTCTCATTTCAGCCTCAATAGAGTGGAATAAATTGGGTGGAGCTAAAGAATGTAATATCATTCATATGGGATGCTGTTTTCCACAATAATTCTACTTTCAGGTGGTCCTCATAATGAGGTAGTAAGGGGGAACAGTACATTCTATCCCTAAATTACATGCATTAGAGAACCAGAATTGAGAACTGCACTTTCTCTTTCATTATCTTGTACAGTCTGACACAGGTGGGTTAATGTCCAAGTTCTATCACTTCCTGGTTCTTTTGTTGCATGGCAAAAGTTTTTTATTTCATTTTCTTTATTTTCAAAATCTGGGTAATATTATCCAGGGTTGGTTTTTTTATTTGTTTGTTGTTTTTAGATATACACAACAGTAGGATGTATTTTGACATATTATTATGTAAACATGAAGTGCCTGCCATTGTTTATATGCTAAAAACCATACTGATGATAGAAGATCTGTGGCACTGTGAGAGGCACATAGTAACTGACCAGGATGCATACTTTTTGCTTTGTTCCTCTATTTTATTAATGGGTCTTTAGTAGTCTTTCATCTACATTCCTGTGCTCCCATGACCACAGTTCTCATTTGTTTAATATATTATATATTATCATGTCTATAAATGTAATATTTTGATAAATTTAACATACATAGGTGTTTTAAGGAAAAATGAGATATTTTAGAAAAACAAATATATAGTATGTTTTTTACACTTTTGTAAGTCTACATGTACTTTAATTTTAGGAACATAAATAAATTTAGTATGTAAATTGATTGGAAACTGAATTTAAATTAGGAACAAATAAGCAATTAATTATGTACATCTGTTTGCATAATAGAGAGGCATGTAAATAAAAATTATTTTATTTGTTATTTTATATTTTAAAGTACATTTATTCCCAAGCCACAAGTATAACGACTTAATTTTGCCTTAAAATTAGTATGTCTCTTGAGCTGTTTCTTAAAAGTATTTTATAAGCATCCCTCAGAAAAAAAATTATGCATATACAAAGAATTTTGAAGACCATTTCTGGAGCACATAAAACTTGTGAAGTAGAACCTTAGGCTTTTACACATGACATTACAAACTTTTGAAATAACTCTTATTCTTCAAAGACTACATGCACACATGCAGACATGCCCAATCATCCAATATACATAAAAGAAACAAATGACCTTGAGATATACTTGCACTTACTATGTGCTCTTTACTCTGTTTTTGCTGTTTTGCTATGTCTTGTTCTATTTTTTAAAAATATATTTGTTACCAGCCCTCTTACCTGAACTTGTGACCCAGTACTGGGTCATAAGGTATAAATAGGTCAATTCACAGTTTGAAACATACAGCAGTAATTCCCCCAGGTTTCCATATTCAAAAGTTATTCTTGGGATTTTAAACAAACTTCTGTGTCATAAATAATTAGGAATGTATTATTTGTGTTCAGTCTATAATTCTTAAAAACAAAACACAGAAAGAGTGAAAAACATAACCATTAAATGATATCCCTGAGACATAGTATATGTCCCTCTGTCTGGAGTGAAGACCGTTAGTATGAAGTTAGATAAATATCTTAAAGAACGAGAAGCAAATAAAATTAATCCTTATCTACTCTCTTTACTAGTCCACATTCAATGCTTGCAGCTTTCAAAATATATCCAGAATCTGATCATGGTGTTTCAAAATATCTATTACAATGAACTTCTCACTATTTCCTGGCATCCAGTCTGATCCCACTAACAAAGGATTCTCAGAGGCAGGAGCTAGAGGATCCTACACAATCCCTCCCCAGTGACTGCTCCATCAGCTCTTGCCTGCACTCCCCGGTGCCCACTTTAGCTCCTTGTTCTTTGAACATTTCAAGAACCTGATTCTTGTCTGTATATTTACATTTCCTATCCCTTGTGCTTTGAAACCTCTTTCCCCACGGTTCACAAACTCTTTTTCTTCAAGCTGATGATAAATATAATTTTATGAGGAAAGTCTTCTCCAAGCACAGACACACACACACACACACACACACACACACACACACAGTGGGTCACTCCTTACCATCTGTTTTCCCATTATGTACTTTGTTCTTTTCTGAATTTCGGTCTTCTCTCACTTGAATGTATTTCCTTGAAAACAATAATTTATCTCTTTATCCTGGCTGGTATATTCTCCAAATCTAGAAAAATGTTTGATACACAATTGAAGGCTAGTAAATATTTGATGAATAGATTACTTTGTTGAAGAATGAATCCTTAGTCTCCACTACTTTGTATCAACTGAGGTATACAGTATTATATTTCTTAATTACTTTAACTATTTTGCACTTCAAGAAAAAGGTTGTCAGAAAAACCTCTCACGTGCCTCATCAGGCACTTGTACAGGCAGAGAAAGAGAAACAAGATCTAGTGAAGATATCACAAATGAAGAGGAAGAACAACTGAGGGCATTGCATCTTCCCCAGGCACTGACTGAATGCTTATGTCTCCACAAATTTCTCAATTGAAACTTAAACCCAATGTGATCAAATTTGGAATTGGGACCTTTGGAAGGTGATCATGTTCCTGCTCTCGTGAGTAAGAGTAGTCCTATTAACCATGAGAACTCTGTTCTTGTGAAGAGAATTAGTGCCTTTGTTAAAGAAGCCTAAGAGAAACTCCTCCCCCTTCTGTCAAGTAAGGACACAGGAAGACAGCCATGTGTGAACAAGGAAGCTGGCCCTCATCAGAATCTAAATCTATTAGTGCCTTGACCATAGACTTTCGAAACACCCTTTCAAACTGCCAGAAACAAATTTCTGTTATTTAACATAATCTAGATTATGGCAGTTTGTTATGACCATCTAGATGCCCTTAAATAAGTTTGTAATATTAAGAATCTTACTATTTTTCTTATTGTGCTGTGCTTATAGGTTTAGAAACAGCTTTCTTATCTCCTCATACATTTTTCCTCTATTCCTCACTCAAACAGGAAGCCTTATATGAATAAGAATTTGTGTTTCTGAAATAGTTTCCAAAGGTCAGGGAAAACTAAGCATATGATATAAAGGACACCTTAATCAATAATTATCCCTTCTTCTCATCTAATGCAATAAGGTGGATACGGATATTAATCTTGTTTCCCTAAATAATAATATAATTTTTTCAAATGTATAGAATTGAAAATAGACATAGTGACTGAATTTTGCATTCACCATTCAAAAAAGTAACTCTTCAAGAAAAAAAGATAACATTTTGCTCATTTATAGTTTGCTCTAAACTTATTAGAAAGTTGAGTCATATTACTATTTTCATCTACTCATTTGAATGAACTCATGGGGAAACAAATCAAATAATATTGACTTTAAGGCTTTAAATATACACATGTGCTTGTAGTAAATTTAATGAGGAAGTAGAGAAAGAAGAAGAAAAATAATGAATGAAAGATGTTATTGCTGAAGAAAAATATACAAAAAGTGAAGGAGGTATCTTCAAAAATGAATCAGATTCCAGGAACATCAAGATGATTATTTCTTACATTTGTCCCATCTGAGACATCCGAAAGCTTGGGCCCAGGGCTGGGGATGCAAACCAGTGATAGAGTGCTTGCCCAGCATGCACAAGGATCTAAATTCCATCCCAGCACCACACGGAAAAAAAAGAAAAAATTGAGTCTAACCTTCTAATGCCTTAATACCTAGGCAAAAAGCTGAAGGAAGAATAATCCATAGGTGATAGAACTGTTTTTACTAACCCATTAGTGGGTTAAATGTGGCATATTTAACAGGAAAACTAGGGCTTAAGAGTCCAGGAGACCACAAAAGCATATTGCAAAGCAGAAGTCCAAATGGAGGCCAACTAGAAGTATAGAAAGAGCAGAGGTACAAAAGTTCAGGAGCAGTGGGAGTGAGACCATAAATTAAGGCCCAATTCATCTGTAAGAGTTTATGCAATACTTGTGGTATTTCCCAGAGATTCCAGAGTGAAATGGCATACCAAATTTTACAAGGATATAAGTTGGGGCTACCACACTAGCAAAACGAGAGGCTATTCCAAATGCTAAGGATACTCAGAAAAAATGACACATAACAGTTGAACAGCCCCCCGTATGTATCAATAGACTAGATATTAGTGGAGAAAAGTTGTCTTCATTGTGAAGTTACCTTTAAGCATCTGTACAAAAACATACTATACATCAAACCATGAGAAAATACACAATTCAGAGGCAAGAAATAAAGTTTAAAGAATCTTAAAAGCTACAATGATTAATTCACTTAATATCAGCTTTATGCATAACTTCTCCACAATCCTCCTTGAAAGTTAAGTCAACCCACACCATTACCAATTAACAATAAATTAGTCAAATATACCATATATATGGGGAATGTCAGTTCAACCATTAAGTGTAGGACATTCTGCCTGAGTTTAAGAAGATGACAGTTTAGTTGTAGAAAGAAAACTAACACAAAGAAGCATACATTTAAATATACAAATGTACATGATACAGAATATAACTGTCATAGTGTATTCTGTAGAATCGAAATTGTTGGATATGGATTCACAGAGTGTGAACATAAGTTGCATTCTGAAGGAAGATTAGGAACATAATAGTAATCTATATATTCATGACAATGTCCTACATTAGAGTAGACAAACTGAGGATTTGCATTCAGGGTCAATCCATTTGTTGTGTAGGTTGAATGTCAAACTACATATTTTTTTAACTGTAGATGAGCATAAAAATTGGACTGTTAAAAGTGGGAAAAGGAAGCCTGTCCATGATTTTGACTTGCTGAGGGAAAATTTAGGAAAATGGTAGCCAAATTCTAGCTCAATTTCATCACCTGTATTTAAAAAAAAAAAAAGACCTACCTCCAAAGATTTAAATTTCCCCATTTTAAACTAAAAGTGGAGGCAGAGTTGGAAAATTATAAATATATACTTTTATTACTTATATAACAAATAATATTGTTTCAAAATTATGTAAATTTGTTTTCACTTGAAAATGTTAAATTTTGATTTTCACATTCAAGAAATTTACACTAAAGTGTTACACTAATTGTTTTTTAATATTTGGAAAGCTTGGTTTTCTTTCTGATGGAAATAAACTCTAAAGATACAAGTATTAGGGCTTACAGCATTAGGGAAGTGTTTGTTCTCATTGTAGAGGTCCACTGGTTCGCTTGCATTTTTTCTTTGTATCAATTTATAAATCAGAAAGTATGACACAGATTTTTACTTTTATATTAGTCAAGATATCTTTGGATCATTCATTACATAGAAAAAGTTATGCACAAATTCATTTCTTAAATTTGTTTCATGAATTAGCTTAAACAAGAGGTTGCATAAAGAGGATTTTAAATTTGAGCTTTGGTAGTGAACATGCAACAATCAAGGATGAAACAGGAAATGATTCTCACATAGTTTTGACCTTTGGTGTATTTACTTTTAGAGAATTCAAATAATAAATTTTAAGACTAGTTTTGATCATTCCATGTAATGAATACTCAATAAGCAGTGGCTGATGGATTATTAAGCATATGTAAAACACAACAGTTTGCCAGTGTTTTCTCTTCACATCAACTTTGTTTCACTTCAGTTAAACATTTATTCATGTATTTTATATCAAATTTATAAAATCTCTTTTATTTAATCAGTTCAAGTAGTACCAAAAAAAAATTTGCCTAACTCCACTTTCCAAGTGACACTTTGCAAATTAAATGTTTGGTCTGTATTATTCACTCTAAGACATATGGAAATATACATTTATGTATGTATATATACTTCTGTAAATTTATACCTGCACATATTTTAAAAATGAAAACTGCTGTTGTACAGATAATGAAACAGTCCTTGAGAGCATAATGTATTATGGATTTTTTTTTCAAATATTGCTACCTTTTTATCTTTGTTGGGTTGTGTGGGTAATTACACATTTTTTGTAGGTTTATCTGTATATGGATATATTTTACTCATCCATTAATTCATAAACATTTAAGTTTATCCCCCACTTTCATAATATAAAAATGTCATGGCAAACATCCTTACACATGTCTTGTGCACCCTGAGCTGCACTTGTATTATTTAGACCAAACAAAATTCTTAATTTGACCGATGTGAAAAATAAGGTTGAACACGATGACCTTTCTCTCTATGATCCATGAATAAAGTTTAAGGAATCTTTTCATGAAAAAGTTCCTACACATGCCAAAATAGGCTGCATCTACTCAGTCTGCAGATCCCATCTCAAGTATGGCTTCCTGATGTACCTGTTCAATACTTCTGTATTTTCTTATAGAACTCCATATCCTCCACCTTTCTTGAGCTTGTCAGAGAAACACACACATACACTTACACACACACACACACACACACACACACCCTACACATATATATGTATATGTAGTTTTAAAGTTTATTTCTATCTCCTTTACAAACTATAACCTCAATAAGCAATTGAGAAAAAATAATGACAAAATTAATTGACAAAATTAATGAATGACTTTAAGGAGTTTTAAAACCATATAATATATGAATTTGGTCACTTTGAACTTTAGGATAAATGGGGGGAAATTCATATGTTTCCAATATGTATGCAAGTTTTCTTTTGTTTTTCATAATAGTTTTAGAATTTTGACTTATCAAAAGTTTATATTTGTACAGTACTGCTGTTGTGACAAATTACTACAAATTTATCCCTTGAAACAACACAAATGCATTATCTTATGCTTCTGAAGTTTTGAATTCTGAAAGGGAATTCGCAGTGGAAACGAAGTTTTCAGCGTGGTTATATTTCTCTGGAAGACTCCAGAGAAAACCCATTTCTTTGCTTTGTCCAAATTCTAGAGGTCACTTTGAGTCTTGACTTGTGACTTGTGACTCCTTTTTCAATCTTGAATATGCGCCAGGATAAACTCTGTGTTCTTCAATGTATCCTGTTTTCTGACAATGACCTTCTTGCCTCCCTCTAAGACCCTTATAATGTAATTACATTGTATTTATCCAAATATTTCAAAAACATGTTCCCATCTCAAGATTCTTAATTACATCCATAAATGTAACATATACCATAACTGCTCACAGGCTCCAGAGATTAGCTTATAGGCATCTTTCAGGGATAGCAATTTCTCTGTACAGAGGCATAGTATATGTCTTGCCTCTGTGTTTGTGTGTATGTGCATGAACATGTGCATGTTTTTTTTATTGTCACTAGTTATATGAATAAAGTATTTGACAATACATATTTTCATTACTGTTGATATTTAAGACAGATGGAATTTAGGTTATTTAATTTCTTCGTTCTTACAAATAGGCTCCTTTATTAATTTAAGCTGGTTTTCTTGAAAATTTTAAGTATGAATTCCTGTTGCTATGTTGCACAATGAAGGATCAGATAACCACATGGAAGTGTGAGCTGGCTGAGAAATTAAAAGTCTGAAGTAATTAATAAGAAATAAAAGACAAAAGACACAGGAAAATAGCTTCAACACCAGGGGCCCGGTTGGTCCAATCTCTAACAAAGAGGGAGGCTCCCTGTGCTTTATTTATATGGGAGCACATCAAAGAGATTTATTGTGAGGAAGAATTCTTGAAGGTAAACAAGAAGTGAGAGGCTGTGGGGAAGTCGGTCTGATTGGAGCCTTATCACTTGTGCAGTAATTCTTCCCCCTCCAGGCAGCTGGTGCCTCGAGGCTACTTGGGCACACTGGTATCTCTTTCCACCTACGGGGTTTGAACCTAGGGCTGTCTGAACCAATACATTCCATGGCATCACACAATTCTCTTTGAGCAGGACAGTGCCAGGGCAATGGAGCAGTCTCAGATCAGTGTGATGACGCTCAGAGTTCTCTAAGGGGCACACCTCCACTTAGAGATGGCTCAGACAAGCCCGCAATTCATTTGCAGCTCCCAACATATTCCACACACAAATATTCTGGTTATTCACATGATTCTTGTAATTCATTGAATCAATTGACTTTTTAAAATTATATTTGAAGGGTTTGCTTGATCGCTAATTTTTCTTTTATCCAAAGTACCCTGTTCTTGTTTTATGGTTGTGAACTCTTTCTGAATTTCTGACAATATAAATTGGATGTATTTTTTACTTTATATTTTTCTACTATCTTAAAAGTTGATTTATTTGTTGGCTTGGTAAGTCCGTTTCCCTTTCTGCATTTGCCTCACGTGTCTGCTGATAATTCATTGTCCATTCATATAAATAATAGAGTGATCAGTAATCTTTAGTAATACTGAATGATTTGTATAGGAAACTACTTGGTTTCCTTATAGAGGTCATTGTCATGACATGTAATTACTAAAGGCTAAAACCTGTTTGAGATATACAAGTCAGCTATGCTTAAGTCTTTGAAATTTACAGATCATTTGAAAAGGACTGAAGTCACCAACTATACCATTTCACCTTTCTTTCTAGCTCTATCATCCTTGCATATGAGGTATCATAAACAAATGATTCATTTTTGCATAGAGAGTTGGTATTTCTAACTATCATTAATGTAGGAGCAAAGCATGATAGAATTAATTTGCTTGGAAGACAGGGAATTAGTCCAGTCAGTAACCCCTTACAACTCCAAACAGTAGCAGCTGACCAATGGTTTCTGGATGTTTCTTGTCAATATCCATTTCTTCAGTAACCCTGCTTTGTCCAGTTACTGATTTGCATGACTGTCTTTATTTTTGTTGTTGATTTGAACAAAAGAGCTCTCTAGTTTCTATAAATTCTTCAATGTGGCTGGTTGGTTTTTCTAATTACTTGATGTGTCAGATTATTATTTAAGCTTCATCTTTCCAGTTCAGGTTTTTATTAACAGTTCAGAAAAAAAAAATACATTGATCCTCATCCTTTCAATCAAGTAGGTGTTGGATGTTAGGAGTTTCTAGGCATATACATGAAACACAGATGAAGAACTCATGGTAATTGATGCAAGATGACCCAGTGGAAGAGACAAGAAAGATGAAAAATAACCCATTAACTAAATGCTATCAAGGCAATAAACACAAGATGACATGTTTACAAAATACATGGAGTACTAAAGCAAGTCTGAAGATTTGGGACTGTTCTTAGATTAGCAGTGTATTGTGTACTGAACAGTGTACAGAATTTAAACATACAACAAGGGATGAGGGGAAATTACGAGAAACAATAGCTTCAAAATGAATGTCCTAGTTAAAGAAATAATATAATGCAATGTATGCATGACATGATATGATACAATGTTTTAAAAAATAGTCTGGAAAACTTTTTCATCACTAACATTTATTTGTCACAACTAGAATAAAATAATCACTGGCAGAAAGAAAGGGGGGGTTACAAGCTAGCCTCTGGCATTCTTACTGTATTCTTCAGTTTCTTCTTCACAGTGCCATATATATTTTTTAAGAAGACAAAATATGTCAAAGTGATGCTATATTGCTCCTAAAACATTTTAATTTCAGAGTCCAAATGAGCACGGACACTGTGGTCTTTTGAAAGTCATTCAGCCCTATGATAATGAAAAGTGGCAGCTGATTAATTTTTTGTAGTCATGCCTCTAATTTTATGACACCCCAGATGTTCCCTTCTCCTCCATTTAAATACTACACACACTGCAAAGCATAAACATATTTGTTTTCCAATGTGCAATTAAAACAGCCTGAACTCTAGAGACCACAAGCAGTATTACTTGACCTTGTGTGGGCTGCAGTTACAATATTCACCAACCAAAATATGATAAAACAAATGAGGTTAACATAATGGTTTTATTTTTTACAAGCTCATAATAAAGCATAATGTTAATCAAATATGTTTATTTTTACTTTTTTTCTCTTTCCCATTCTATCTACATTTTGCCCTACATTTACATTGTCTTTTAAGACTCATTTTTTTTCCTTTCACTTTGCATTAATAGTTCCCCTATATGCATCGATGTATGCATTTTTATATAATACCATTATTTTCTCTGGTTTGTTAATCAATGTGTATTTTCATTAACCATATTGCATGTAGATATTAAATTCAAAGATTTTTTTACATATTTTAAACAGCTTTATTGGGATACAGTTGCACACATTTAAAATTACAATTTGATAGATTTTGGAATATTTATATGCCCAAGAAACTATTGTAACAATTATGATCAACATACTTATTTTTTCCCCAATGTTTCCATATGTTTCTTTATAATGCTTCCATTCCTCCCTTCTGTGACCAGCTCCCTTACTTCATTTCCAGTTAAATGAAATATCAGCTATCTACACAGGTTCAAAATATTCATTTGTATTTTCTATTTCCAGTATTTTATGTAAATGAAATCATATTATACTCTTGACTTGTTTCACTTAACATTACTGTTCTAAAATTCATCAAAGCTGTGATATGTTATTAGTTCATTAGTTCTTTATTATTGAATAATAGATAATATTGTAGATCTTCCACAGTTTTCTTGTGTATACATTCACTGATTAACATTTGAGTTGCATATATGACCTAGCTGGTACAAGTAAAATTCTTATGATCATATGTAAAAATTATATTATAGGCATATACCTCCATTTACCTTAGGTGAAGCTAGGTCTATAGAAGTCATACCCTTAATTTTTTAAGAAACTGACATTTTTCAAGTTAGTTATATCATTTTACATTCCATCATCAGTTTGTCAGAATTCCAATTCCTCCATATCCTTGACAATATTTAGAACAGGCAGTCTTTTCAATTTTTGCCTTTCTGACATTTCAAATTTCAATATTTTTCCTCTAATAACAAGTGATGATACATATCTTCACATGTACTTATTGACTGTGCATATCTTCTTTGGTAAATGATTGGTGAAATCTTTTACTCATTTTTTATTAAATTAGTTTATTTTGAGAATTTTGAGTACAAGTCTTATCAGAAATATGATTTGTAAATATATTCTCCCCACACACAACTTGTCTCTTGATTCCTATTATTATCTTTCCTTTAAAATTATTATTTTATTGGTGCATTGTAATTACACAAGATAGAGCTATTATTCCATATTTGTATATGCAAATATATCTTCCTAAGAGCACATGCTTTTATTTTAAGAGTCAAGTTTATCGATTTGTTCTTATGGACCTTGCTTTTGGTATCATATCTTAAAATATATTGGTATAACACAGAGCATAAAGATTTTCTCCCTTGTGTTATTCCGAACGTTTACTATTGCAGATTTAGCATTTTCATATGTGAATCATTTTTAATTAATTTTTGTACATGGCGTAAAATGTGTTTATGTGTCAGTTTATTTTTGCAAATGTATTTTAATTACTAAAACTTCTCAATTATCTTTACACATTTTTGTCAAAAATCAATTGTCTGTATGTGTAAGGGAATGTTTCTGTGTTCTTCATTCTGTCTTTATCCTCTGATCTGTTAATTTTTATAACAATTTCACACACTTGATTGCTTTTCCATTGAAATATGTCTTGAAATAGTGTTAGTTCTCTTGCTTTGTTCATCTTTAAATTTCTTGGAGAGTCTAGATCCCTGTTTTCCGATATGAATTTCAGGTTAAGTATGTGATTAAGTTTACTTAATGAATTAATGAGTAAAGATTAACTATATACAATATGTATCTAATATCTAAGGTACATGCAAAGTATAAAATAAAATGTAAACAAATAATATTTCAAATAATTCCTTAAAAATCCAAAAGTATTTCAAAGTACTTGCAGTTCAATTGACATAAATGTATTAAAGTGGTCCTTTGTATCTAAAAGGTATATGCATTTTCAATAAATGTGTATTTTATCTTTTAGAGAATTTTGTTATCTTAGAACTGGAAAGAATGATCAAATTCAACTCCTTCAAATATCTTAGGGAACTCAATAAATTTGCACAGGATTATATTTACAGTGGGCAACATTAAAATTAATATACCAGGTGGGCATTTGCCTGTATATTTTATATTATACTCATCTGACATTCCAACCTTCATTTATTAAAATAGTCTTTACTACAGAATTAAATGGACAAGTTATTATTAGTGGTATATTTTGCTTTATGCAATAAAATATATGTTTGCACCATAGATCTATAATGTGCTTTGATCTATCAGAATATGATATTTCTTCATCTTACATATATCACCATGTTAATAAAATTATTTATCTTAAATTCTGAGGAATTTACTCAATATTCTTTGATAGACTCTATTTCACTCTGAATTTGGCTAAATTATTTTAGTAAGGGTCTTAATGTCCATATTTGAAAATAACCAATTTGAAATTGGTTATTATGGTATGTATTAGCACTGAAAATATTAAACTCTGTAGTATCTTTTATATTTTTTAAATCAAGGAATATGAAGGATTTGACAGCTTTTTAACTATTACAAGTATTAAAAATCTAGAAACTTTGGCTCAGAAGTAATGCAGGAATGCCTCAACCAGGGGTAAAAATGATACTGTCAAGGTGATTGAAAGAAACAATTATCCATGAATATTTCACTTGCTATTTCAAGTTTTCCATGCAAGTAAAAGAGAAACAGTTCTATGTAGTCTTATGCATTAGGAACAAAATGTTTAACCTAAGATGCAGCAAAACTATTCCTTAGAGAAAGACCGATTAAAATATTCTCTGTCCGGGGGATTAAGTTGTCACACTCATGGGCCAATGGCTTGTTAACTCTCAGATCCATCTTTCATTCATTTGTGGTTTATTAACTTCATAGAAGGCCATTGCCTTTTTACTAACTATTTGAAGGGTCCTTTGAGGAAAGATGCTGTAAAAGTAAGCAATCCCTTTAATAGTATCTCACTATGCTACTAAAATTAGTAGAGGAAACATAATATCATTCACTTCAGCTACCAAACCTTGTTAATCATTTCCCCCAAGAGTGACAGATACTGTCTGTGACAAAGGGACTCTTCTACAGCTTTGACCTTTCTGGCTAAAGGCCTCCAGCTGATCTTTAGGCAGTCCCATTTTAATTACTCCCAAATTACTCTGTAACTTGTGATTTCTAGAGTGTATTTGCCACATTGCTGAGAAGTTTGGTAGCAAGAAATGTATTTTGCAGAATAACAAATAGTAAGAATAAGAAATTAGCATAAGAACAATGCTTCCATCTCTAGAAGATCACATTTCTGTTAATATGAGGAAAAAAATTTAACAAAGTTATTTTGTGATATACCTCTTATGTGGTTGGGGATGTGAACAAAAGAAGACTGATACAAGTACAATTAATAGTAATAATAATAATAATAATAAAAATAAAATAATACAAAACCAATATAATACACTGAATGAGTGTAGGTTTGATTACTAAACTACTGTGTTTTTTTCAATTTCAAAAATGATAATAGCTCAAAATGTAAAAAGTTTTATATTGCTGAACAACTCTTCTATTTTAAAACTGTCCTTATAACTTAACTATTAAGGAAATTTTCAGTTCCTCTGACAAATAAGAAAGGGCAGATCAAAGCTGTCTTTGAAACTTTCCTTTTTATATTGAGAAATAAAATGAATTAACAGTATTGGTACAATATTTTTTAAAATTTATCCTCTGACTATTAGAACTTTATCCCTAGCATCAAGATTTTTAATAGATATGAATAATCAATTCTAAAGAATGTGTTAATCCAGAGACCTCAGTCATAATTTCATAGTTAAATATAGCACATTAATTTAATACCATTAGAATAAAGACTTTTGTCTAAAGAAAATAAAGTTAAAACATGTTATCTGATCATTATTTCCCTAAATTATGTTGTAAACACAATAGTTCTGAAATTCCAAATTCCCACTTGTACTTCAAAGCAGTTGAAATATGTGTTTTTGTTTTTATGTGAGCAAATATTTATTTGAATCATACAGTTAAGTATTTTGATAAGGAAACATATAGTCACTTTATTATTAAAATTGCAGTGACTATATATTAAATTATTGGAATGTTGCTTTAACTGGAAATGGCTTTGTTCGTTTGTTTTTCTTTCTAGAAAAAGAAAATAATTCCATTAAAACTACAGGGAAGGAAGGAGGTAGGCAGAAGTAATTACAGAACTGGAACTCCTCCAGAACACTGGGGCTAACATCCTGATTATTAGAGCAGCATCTTTTACAGCCACAAGTGATTTCAGATGAGCCTAATCCATCAGTTCCTGCTTCCCCCAAAGACCCCTTCCAGTTCCTGCTGGAGCAATGGCCACCTAGTAAGATTGGCAATAAACTTTCTTTTCAGTACACTGTAACTTCCAAAATCCATGTAAAGCCATACTTGATTGCTTAGGCAGTTGTCAATATGAAATCATTCTATCCTATTGTCAAAGGACTAAGAAGCTCTGGCACAGAAGTTATAGACATGTGCAAACCAGAAAGAAAATACTAAGAAAATCATTTTGCTTCAGTTTGTTAAAAAATGGCACTGAAGTGAGGGGCAAAAGTGGATCTGCAGAATCCCTCCCAGCATATTATACATGAAGTGAAAAATAAATGTTAAGTGAGTGAATTATGAAAATCATGATATATAAGTTTTAGGAAGGACTTTAGGACCATAGTTCAGTCAGAGAGGCAGAATAAAGAATTTAAGATACTCTGGTGTTGTGGGAATGTCAAGTTTCATGAAGGAATTTGGGTAGGAATATCAGGATATGTCATCACATTATTCTTCTAATTTGTAAACACCAGCTCTGAATGTTCCTTACTCTTATATATAATGGTTAGAAGAACTTGATAAAACTGATTCATGACTTTCACACTGAGAATTTGAATGAATGAATAAGTTAAAGAAATACACACACACAAGAAATACACACACACACACACACACACACACACACAGAAAAACACAATCTAATTACCAAAAATAATGTCCCCAATTTATCTACTGCTCACATACTACTGCCTGGAAGATGCCCGAATTAATATAGTTTGCAAAAGTTACTCAAACCTTAACAACAAAAATGGAAAAAAATAGCCCTCACCATTTACATTTTTCTTATTAAGTTGGCTTATGCATTAGTTTTGAATACATCAAATTAATTCTGTCTTTGTATAAGTCATTCTGCCCCAAGTGGCAATAATCTACTTACCTTGGTGTTAAGAAGGAATATAAACTAGCTGCTATGCTATAAAATTATAGCAAATATTTGGACCAGAATCTCAAAGTGTTCATTTTCACATGACTTTGGAATTTCAGGAAACATAGATCAGCTGTGTTTTAGATAGCTCACATTTGGAAATACACATCTTTGCTTTAAGTATCCAGAAAGCTGTCAGTGCTTTCAATTCATCAAGAAAATCTGGGCATCCAACAGAACTCTCTATTTACTCTTGTGAAAGACCCTCCGTCACCCTGTCCAAGGAAGATCACGTGAAGACACTGGCTACAAAAGCAAGAGGTGTTTATTGGTACACAGGTGCCTGCGGGTGCTCAGCAAAACTTCAGCTGGAGCTTCGGTGAACTGGCACACCAGGCTTTGGGGTACAGGATCTTTATAGGGTAAAGGGGCAGGTTTCGCACGCGCGGTAAGCAACAGGTTTCTTATTGGCTATTTTGAATCCAGCACATAGGTCACCTAAAGGGTGGGGTTGTTTTTCGCTGCTTGTTCAGGCATGCCCTGGACTTGTTCAGGCATGCCTTGGGACCCGATGATCTGTGCTTTCCTAACCGCCCTGTTCTTTCTCAACCTGTCTATCAGTTTAACGACCTCCGGGCAGTTCCCGAAACCAATTCCCAAAACCAGTTCCCGAAACCTTCCTAGGGGGGTTGGGTGAAGTGACCTATGTCATGGGTTTAAGACATAGAGCTGGGGTCTTTCACTTGGATTTGTCATTTGTTGAAAGAGTAACTTTTTTAAATTAGAAAACAACTTCACTTACTCTGATCGTGTATTATACTGTATCATATTGTGCTATGTTTGAACCTAAGTAACATGGCCTTAGTTTTGTCATGAGGAACAGGGCAAATATCAAAAATTGGTGCCATCAAAAGATTAAACAGTATAAGACTAATATAATACAATTAGGTAATGCAATATACAAATATTAATTTCCTAATTTCTACCTCATTATGACCTTTGTCCTTTACAAACACCAAGTATTCCAAAACATGTATTCCTACAAATTGGTGTGATAGAAAATGGAGGAGAATGCTCCTCCAAACAAATAATTTATCCAGAAGATCTATCCAAGAAACACATTGAGGCAAAAGAGAATGTAATTCCACATTTCTACTGAGAATTGATAGGTAGGTTAACAATCAACCATTTAGAATAAATAGCTGTACCTCTTGCTTTGGACTTTAATTTCATTTTCAACACAGATCACAAAAGGATCCATAAAAAGAGATGGAATTATTAAACTAATTATTTTAAGTGTCATCGTTCTTCTCTAAATAAAATTTCATAAGACATCATGTGAATTCTCAATGGGTTGTGTATAACAGTCATGCAACGTTCTACATGGAAATATTTACAAATTGCATCTTTGAGATCCAGGATCGTCTCAAGACTAATAAATATAAAGCAAGAGATCTCCTTTCTCTAACAGCCTTTATCATAAACAATTGTGAATACTTATACAGAGGGCTTTTTTTCTGGTTAGTTTCTAAGTATCTTGAGATTAAAAACTAGACTTTTCTATCTTTCCTATTCATTTGTGTCCTAGCACAATGTCTGACTTGTAGAAATTATACAACAAATGCATCATAGAGTGAACTCATTAAAGATTGAAATATATCCTTAAAAGGACAGAGGAGACTGGGTTACTCTTTCATACAGAGGTAGTTGCAATCAGATCTATTCCATTTGGGGTGTGGAATTTGATGTGCTCATTATCTTTCCAAGCCAACAAAATATCCTAAAAGAAGTTAACATGTAATTGTCATGTGCTACACAATATTGTGCAGCCTTCTTAATGACTTTGCATACTAAAGAAGCCTCTTCTCAAAAAAACATTGGCAACAGAAAAATAGTTATCAATCTCACTCATTTGGAATTATAAATGAAATGACACAATAGTATTCTTCCAATGGTGCTTCAGACTTATTAGCCTGGGTAGAAGGATGCAGTAAAGATGCTAGTGGCCATGGACTTACACGTATTTCAGATACAGAAAGAGTTTGGCATTGGTTAGAAAACCAAGTTCATATGATTTTCAACATGACATAATCAGAATCTTTTCAGATCGACCATCAGTGTAAAGGTAAAGGGAGAGAGAACCATATGGCCACTTAATGATGAGTAAGTACCTCACACTGTGAATAGGATGTCTTTAAAAGAAATATATTTCATGCAGGTGCAAACGTGAATTTTAAGAATTTAAATGAAACCTTAATTTTCAAGCAGTCCAATTTGAGTACTTAGGAATCAGGATGTCAGGCAGCAATAGAGATATTGTTGTGTTTAAATACTGTGATTCAAATTGGAGCACCTGTAGAATTTTCTGCAAATGGAAATGAATTATACAAGGAATATTCATTTCTCTTAAGAAAAAATTTGCTTCTGTAGGACAATGCTCTTAACAATAAAGTCTGCATTGGTAGAAATTAAAAAAATCAATGTATATATGTGCCCCAAACAATCAAGTCTACATTGGTAGAAATGAAAAAAAAATGTATATATGTGCCCATGTGCTTAAGGAGATACATAACTTTCAAGATATAAATTTTGTAATACCATGTATGAGTCATTTTTATATGTTCTTATCATCCCTAAATAATGTTAGTTAATTAAATATTTTGTTTCCATTATTTTTCTATTTTTTAGCTTCATATTTTGAGAAAATTATAGATTCAAATTCTTCTAATTTGAATCTGGAATGTCTCCCAAAGACTCATGTGCTAAAAGCTTAGTTTTCAGTACAGCCATGTCCAGGGATTTTTCAGAAGTGATAGGATAATGAGATCTCTAAACTCATCAGTGGAGTCATCTTTTGAGGAGTGCATAGCTGATTGGACTATAGTGAGATGGCAGAAAGTGTAGAAGGTGGGACCTGATTAAAGGGAGTGGACCCTTGTGGTTGCACCCTTGGGGACTGTATCTTGTCCCAAGCCTGCCTTTCTTTCCAACCCCTCTTTCTCTCCTGGTCTCTCCCTCACCCCCTGCTTCCTGTCTGACCATGAGGTGAGAAGCTTCACTCTGCCAACACTTCCACCTCCATGTCCTGCTTCACCAAAGGCCCAGAAACAATACTGGCAGCAGACCATGGGTGGAAATCTCTGAAATTTTGAGTGAGAATAAATGTTTCCTACTCTAAGTTGTTTTTCTTAGGTATTTTCTCCCATCAGTGGAAAGTCAGTAAACAGACAGGTACACTTAGGAGAAATGATACAGAAAGATCACTCTAGTCTTCATTTTTCCCAAAGTGGAAGCAACTTTCTTAACCATGTTATAAATCACAAAGATATTAGAATCTATAAAAGTCCTTTGACCTTATTCAGATCCATTAGTTATACTTATCGTAAGCAATAATTTGTGCATATGCACACAGGCTGTGTGTATGTTTGTTTAGTTCTATGCTACATTCCTGTAACCACCACATGAATAGACAGAGAGAAAGTTTCCTCACAAGGATCCTAAAAACTACTCTCTTACAAAGTTTTCCTTAAAAACTGCAACCATCAACTTCAGTCCTTATGCCATAGTTATAATCTCTGGATTTATTCATTCTTCAAATTTGTACCCCTTGGCCCATTCATTTTTGAGTGAACATATGTTTTCAATACCCAGGTATTGTATAACTAGAAGTGAAATTTCTGGGGCTTATGGTAACTGTATATTTAACTTTTTGAAGAAATGCCAAATTGCTTACTAGAGTGCTGCAACATTTTATATTCCCACCAGCAATCTATGAGGAGTCCAGTTTCTCCATTTAGTTGCCAGCAATGATAATTACCATTATTTTTCATATCCATCCTGTTGGGTGTAAAGTGATATCTAATTATGAGTTTTATTTGCATTTACCTGATGAGTAATGATTTTGAACAGCTTTTCCTCTGCTTACTTTAAAAGGTAGGTATTAATTATTCTTCAATTATTTGGTGGAATTCACCATTGATGCCATTTGCCCCTGTATTTTTGTAGGGAGGTTTCTGATTACTGATTCAATCTCTTGTTAGACATACTTATTATTTCTATTTGAGTCAGTTTTGATGGTTTTAGTATTCCAGTGAATTTTTCCATTTTATTAACTTTTCTAGTTAGTGTATATTTTTTCATAGTATTTTCTAATAACCTGTTTCTGTGAGATAGGTGGTAGTATACCCACAATTTTATTCTTCCCTGCTGCCCACCCTGCCTTGGTCATGCTAGATAAATCTTTGTCAAGTTGCGGATTTTTTAAATGAAATAACTTACTTATCTTTAATGGACAACAAAACTTTATATCATGGGACAATATGATAATTTGAAATATGTATATATTTTAGAATGACTCAGTCGTGCTAATCAACATGTCTCACCTCATAATTAACACTTTCTATGGTGAGAACACTTAAAATCTAGTGTGAGCAATTTTTCAAAATCCAATACAAGATTATTATCCATACTGTGCAATACATCTCTTGAACTTATTACTTCTAACTTTAATATTATATCCTCTGATCAACGTCTTTCCAATTCTCCCTCCCTGCCTCTCCCTAGGATCCCCACTCTATTTCCTGCTTGGATGAGTTCAATTTTGCTGCATCCCACAAATAAGTGAGATCACGTAATTTTGTCTTTTCATGCCTTGCTTATTTCATTTAAGATAATGTCTGCCAAGTTCATCCATGTTGTCACAAATGATAGAATTTCCTTCATATTTAAGACTGAGTAATATTCTATTGTGTATACATGCCACATTTTCTTTATCCATTAATCCATTACATAGCCTAAGTTGATTTCATATCTTGGTTATTATGAATAATGCTGTAATAAAGATGAGCATGCAGCCATTTCTTTGACTTACTGATTTCATTTCCTTCAGATATATAACCATTAATGGGATTGCTGAATCATAAAATTGTGCTATTATTTAATTTTTTGAGGAACAACCATACTTTTCTCCCAAATCGGTATACTAATTTTCATTTCAATCAATAATACAGGGTTTTCCTTTTCTCCACATCTTAGCCAAAACTTATCTTTCATCTATTTGATAAAACAGGTACAAGGTCATATCACACCCAACAAATGTATATGTTGGCACAGGAGTAGAACTGATGCAATGTAATGTTTCATTTAAAACAGAGTTTTTAAAAATAAAATCATTGAAACAGAGAAAAGAAATGATCTATCCTGGAGAGTAATTTGGAATAATTTGAAAAGACTGTGTATTCTAAGACTATGGTTGGAAAGTTCTATATAGATATGTTAGGTAGATTTGTATTTCAAGACCAATGTTTCTTACTGATTCTTTCCCCTTTGGGGGGGCGGTGCTGGGGATTGAACCCAGGGCCTTGTACTTGAGAGGCAAACACTCTACCAACTGAGCTATATCCCCAGTCCTCTTTACTGATTCTTTTACATGATCTTTCCATTTTGCAAGTTGGCTATCAAAGTCTCTTATTGTAATATAGTCTGATATCATGAAATGAATATATTTTCTTTATTTTTCTATATTCTTTGCACTCCTTATTCAGTTAATATATGAAAAACATTATTAAAAGTTTGTTGATAAAATTTCTTAATCTATATTTGGAATGAAAATATTTAACATTTATGCATTTTTCATTATTCTGATTTTTAGGTAAGTCAGTAAAGGAAAGGAACCAAAATTAGTGTTGAATCAGAACTTGTATCGAGTTATCAGTCAGCATAAGAGCCAGAGAAGTAAATAGTTTACTTTCCAACAGGTTCACATAGCAATATATGAAATGCATAGTACTCTCATGACTTTTCCAATTCAGGTTCCTCTCATACTTTTATGTTGAAAAGACTATGTAAAGGCCATAGTCATGGAGAAAAACAAAAAGAAGAAAAAAAACACACACTTTTAAAAAGTATTAGAACTATGAATATATTTGACAGTTTTCAGTATTGAGGTGTGACTTGCATACTCTCCTTTCACACATAAAACAATAAAAATAAAAATTAATTGAATCAGATCATTTGAGTGGGAATTTAAATTATTTGATCAAATGTTTTGAGGAATGATTGCCAATGTGGGACACTAATATCTACTTAAAAAAGAAGAGGCATAAAAACCTCACACTCTAGTAGCTACCTGCCAACTAATCATTTGACTAAATCTTCCTCAGTGAAACTTTCTTTAATTTGAAACTAATTATGGTCCTCACTAATGGCTATATTTTCTTTTATTTAAGATTATTAGACTCTCAGGCAACACCGATTTCATATTTACTGGAAATATATAGGCACCATATCAGCAAAATTTATGGGCTCTGAATTTATTCATAGACATACAAATACCTCCTTCACTAGATAAGAAGTTGAAAATCTTTGGATGCATCTAGGCTAGAATAAGGTTTTTTTCACACAATGTTATGTTGCTACTTATTGACATTTTCCTTCACCTTGATCTCCCTTTAGTGTTTCTCATAAGGCAGATCTATTGGTGATAATTTCTCTCGGCATTTCTTTGTCCAAGAAGGTTTTATGTCTTTTTTTATTTTTCTAAGGAGAGCAGGGTTGGAGATAGTATTGTTGGTTGGAACATTTTGCTATTTTTTCCTTACATTTTTCTGAATATCTCAGCCTACTCTCACCTGGTTTGTAAGATCTCTGCTAAAAATATAGAGATGGCCCTATAAATGTTCCGTTGTATATAATAAGTCACCTTTATTTTTCAGCTTTTAGAACTCTGTCTTTATTTTTTTTTTATTTATTTATTTTTGGGGACCAGGGATTGAACTCAGGGACACTCGGCCACTGAGCCACATCCTCAGCCCTATTTTGTATTTTATTTAGAGACAGGATTTCACTGAGTTGCTAAGGGTCTCGCTAAGTTGCTGAGGCTGGCTTTGAACTTGCGATCCTCCTGACTCAGCATCCCAAGTCGCTTGGATTACAGGCGTGTGCCACCACACCCGGCTTGTCTTTATTTTTTGAATGTGTCTTGATGTGAGTCTTTTTTGGAATTACCCTACACAATTACACTTGAGTTTCCTAACTATGAATTTCCATTTCCCCTTGAAGTGATGTTTTCTGCCTTTATTTCTTTGAATAACTTCTCTCTTTCTCTTCTTTCCCCTGGTGATCAATACTGTATTTATTATTCCATTTGATGACATTCCCTAAATCCCTTAAAATATCTTCATTCCCACTGAAGTTTCTTTCTAGTGGAGGTACTTGAGAAATAAATAGAGCAAGTTATGTGCATGTATGAATATGTAACAGTGAAACCCACTATTATGTAGAAGTATAATGCGTGAATTAAAAAATAATTAAGGATACATTCATAAAGCTTCTTTTTCCTCAGATTTAATATTTCCAGATACCTGTCTTTACATTCCTAATTCTTCTTTTGACTTGATCTAATTATATAACTCCTTTGTTGAATTTTTTTTAGTTGAGTCATTTTATTTTTCAACTCTATGAATTGTTTCATACTTTTTAAATATTTTTCTTATTGTTGAGATTCTTGCTTTCTTCTTGCATTACTCTTACCTTGGTGAGCATTTTTTTTTGACTGCACATTTGAATTTAGTGTAAATTAAATCACATATCTCCATATTATTATGATTGCCTTCTACAGATTTATCTTATTTCATTTAGAATATATTTACTTGCTTCTTCTTTTCTCTTGTTTTTTTGTGGTGGATTCTGCACATAAGACAACCACCTCCCCCAGTCTAGTTAGACTGGTCTCATGTAAAAAATGTTTCTTCCCAATCAATCCAGCCAGAAGTGTTAAGTCCCTCTCAACTCTTTAGGCTTACCCAAACCTCAGTCTTTGTTTTTAGTAACACCAAGGTGTTAGAATCTACCAGGTGGTACCTTGAAAGAGGTGAGTAAGAAGACATTTCCTTGAAATGTAGCTATAAAGCCTCCAATATTAGAAGTGCATTCTAATTTCTTCTTTCCTTGTGAAAAAGCTGAAAGGTAGGGTTGACCTACCACTTATGGTAAAATACATTGAAAAGAGGTTTCATGGCAGATACCTGTGCTCTCATTAAAACTGCTCATTTTGAGCCAGTGGAAATAGCTACTGAATATTTTAGTTTAAAAATCATCTTTTTTTGTTCTCCATAATTTAGAAGACTCAGGAATCAAGAGTTTAGAAACTCCCAGAAGTAGGACATTAAAGGGTCAGTCTCTTGGGTTTGAGCTATAAAAGTTAGTGTTTAATGTGTTGAAATTGCTTTCAGGAATAGTTTGTAGACCTTAAATTACTGCTGGGGCAAGCAAAAGAAGAAGGTATATGAAAAGATGTCCCTCCTGTTCTTGTTAGCAGAGCTTCCACCCTGTTTTCAAAGAGAAAGATTTCAGGGTTGGAATTATCTTTGGAAGAAGGTATAGGGAGTGGGCATTGTCCTTTTCAGGCAAGCCAAGATCTCCCACCCTCCTTTCAGGAGCACACCTCTGGTTTGGGACTATCATGAAGCCAGCTGGGAAAGAAGTCACTGGGAGGCCCCACTTTCAGATTTGAACAAGAAGAAGTCTCCCAGCCTTTTTCCAATGGGAGATTTCAATTCTCTGTTTTAAGAAAACAAGGAAAGAAGGTATACTAAGTGCCAAATCTCCCACTTAAGCTTGAAGAGGTTTATTCATTATTTGCTATGTGTTCTCCTAGATGCAGAGTTGTTAGAAGCCAGAAGCATAGGAAGCTTCTGAGAAAGTTTGCAAAGAAATCCCTTCCAGGGAAAAGTTGGAGGCAAGATTGGTGTCAACAGTTATAACTCTTGAGAATATGTGCATCATTCAAAAATCTCCCTTTACTCTTTGTGATGAAGGGAACTCATTCAGTGCCAAGTCTCTGTCAGTCCTCAAGCAAAGTTTGTAAGAGTTAAACCTGTCAATAAGGATCCTAAATGTTGGGTGCTTTAGATGGCAAAGACCCCTCATTTCTCAGAAACATACTGAGAATTGGGTGTTTGTAAAATTTTAAGGCATTGCACCCAGGTTAGGATTAGCACCAAAATGTATATTCCTATATTAATGGGAATAGTTTCTCAGTCATCTGGTACATGGAAGAGTCTCATCTATATTTTGGCTGCTTTCACTCACAGAGAATGTCTGTGTGGATTTGTTTATTTGCTGTGTCTGAGGGAGGAGGTATAGCAGGAGTTTTCTAATTCCTCTACGTTGCTGATGTCATTTGGTACATGGGTTTCTTTGTTTGTTTGTTTACTATCCAATAGTTTTTTTTTTTCTGTGTGGGGATTCATAAAAATCCAAAAGTTATGCTTCCACTGCCTTATCCTCCTCATCCTGAATTTGAACAAAATTATCCATATTAATTATTTGATTCATTTTTTATCAAATCAAATTATTAGCCATAATTTAACTTAAATATGCATATTTTCTCTCATCAAAGATATTATTGTGACTTTTGTATTAAGTAAATATATTCAACAATGCTGAATCATGTAACTTTTCATATTTAATACTATCAGGTGCTTTGAGCTACATATCTAAAGTTAAATATTGTGTTCTATATAATTGACACCTATCAGAAAAGAAGGTAGCCAAAACAAACTCATGACATGATTGATGCTACTTATTTCAAAACCAAGAAATGCATTATCTTCTACATATATTGATAAAACCATTCAGCTAAATGTCAAAAATCATAGGCTGATGAATTTACTTAAATATATACAGAATAGTCATGAATAAATTTAGATTTTAATATACTTCAGAAATAGATGGAATTTAGAATTTTACCTTTGCTTTAATAAAGTCGTCTGAGGGCAATGTTTTGTTTTTTTTTTTTAACCAAAAACTAAGAATTCAAGGGAATTTCAACTTCTCATTTTAATCCTGAAATAGTTCATGAATTGTTCGTTAATACTTGAAAATCTACAAAGTGCTCACATCAGTTCATCTTTTCTGAAGTAGATATATCTCTAAGAAGGTACACAATAATGGCATCTCTATAAAAAAAAGAAAATGAAATTGTCATGTTTAATCACTTTCCTTCCCAAGAAGAAAGATTTAAGCATGTGAAAATGGAATCCACTCAAGTCAGAATTAGGTCAACTGCTGTGACTGATATTTCCAAGCACCCAGCTCAGTATATAGAACATAAGAGACACCCAAAAGTTCCTTCTTGAAAGAATGAATAAATTAATGATTGAAGGGACAATTTTTTTTCTCTTAAAATAATGAGTTAATGCATGAAGAAACAATCTGCTGTCCTTGCTAAGAGAACACCAAAAATGTTTAATAACAAGGATGCAGAACATTAGGCATGAAACGGTATGGATTTTTAATCTCATAAACTTGCATTTGAATCTTTTTACTGCCATAACCCTCTTCCAGATTTGTACTCAGAACTGGAACCACTTAACACTCAATTAGAACTCTTTCCTATCCTCTCCATAGAATGAAACTCTGCAAAAATATGATAATAAATCACGTTTACTTGATAAAACTGTAAAAGTATTTATATTGTGACATTTAAATAGTTTTCAAGTTGCTGGAAAGAAAGACGAATCCATTCAGCTATATTTTGTATTCCTCTGGCGCAGTGATTTTTCACCATATGCCATATCAATCATTCCTAGCCGACACCATTGATAATTATTGACTTACATGCTCAACCTTATGCATGTTTTCATACCAGTTTTAATTAAATAGAAATTGCATTGGCTCTTGAACACTTAGTCCCAGTTAGTGGGCTTCTATAATTATTTTGTGTGTAAACTAAGCACAAGAAGGCAAATGGAATAACTTTTGTCCAAAGGAAAAATACAGTGAAAGAGAATCTAATTTTTAAAAATTCAATTACTGTACCAAAAATTATTGCCAATACAGAAGCAGAGACACATTTTCAAAATGGACATGGAATACTAACAACTAAAGGTGAGTATCAGGAGCCAAATAGACAGCTGACCTCCTTTTCCTTTCTTCACTTGCTTCTTTCCCTGCTTTCCTTCTACTTTCCTTATCTTTTTACCATACATTTCAGGTAACATTTTAATTAGAATGCCTACTGACACAAGTTTAAATTTTTGAATTTAATTTCTTTAAAATAAATAGAGGAGGGTGGTATTCTTTATAAGATTATTGGGAAAGAGACACAAGATTCTCAATGAAAGATTTTTGTGATATGCCTCTAAAATAATTTATTTTGTGAGACTCAATGCATGAAAAATATCATGAACATATGCCTGAATAACATCCTATGGCTAATACAATAATAGGTTTTGTGAGGTTATTCCTTACCATATTCTTGGCTAAGTGCCTATCTTATTATTAAACTGTAACTCATGGAACATGGTTCTTTGAGCTAGTGAAGTATGTTCTTTCAGTGGTGTAGCTTGAAAAAGATCATAGCAATTCTATCAAAATGGTTCAAACATATATTTCAAATATTTTCTACAAACAGAACTTCTCTTAGCTAATATGTGATAAAAGCACTCAGGAATGTTCTGACAAGGCCTGGAGTGCTTGTATTTTAACTTATAAGGGTGAAGTCAGGATTGTGAACACACTGAGATTTTGCTATACTTTTGTAGCAGTTAAGAAGCCTAGCCAGCATTTTGTTTTAATTTGAGGCTCAATCACATACTGTGACATCTGGCATATAATTGCCTTATCCTGTTATTTAATTTTTCATAAATAGATATCAAATGCACCATCAGAATAAAAGTTTCTCTGGGGCAAATGTTGAAAATATATGTTTAATTCACCCAATTTCCTATGCATTATGCACATCTTTGATAAACATTTGTTGCATGATTAAATCAAGTAAACAAGTTACATCCTAGTCAATTAACCAAAATCACTAGGACAAAAGCCACAATGAAGGTCATATAAGTACCACACTCCATAGAAGTAGTTATGGCACCCATACTACCACCATTAGAGAGTGTACCTTAAGTGACTTAGCTGCTGTGGTTTGCTAAGAGCACTAGAGATGTATCAGAGACAAACTTCCTATATATCTGCCTAAGTTGTCATGATTATAGAAACTTGTTACTAGGTCTGCAATTGTCACACACGCCAGAAACCAAACCTATAGGTACCTTCTGCATCTATTTTGTTTACAAGTGGAGATCAGTGGAAAAAAGACATTTTGAAATTTCCTAGACTTTTGATCCCAAGTAGGCAGCTAAGATTTTCTTCCCATAAAAGTGGATCTCCACTCTTGGTATATTTATTTGTTCCATTCTGATATTCTTTCTGTAATCCACATATTAGCACAAGCATATGCAACACTGGAAATAAGCAAAGATCAACCACATGAGAATAACAAAGTTTATTAATTCTGAGCTTATGGTAACAAGGGAGTCAGTCACTGTCACATGTGTCTGGGTGAGACTTAAGGGCAGGGAGAGGGTGGGAATGGTCTATGGTGGAAAAATGAAGTTTTCAGATGTGCCCTGATTGGATGTGGTTGGCATAGAGAAGTTGGAAGCTGGCTAATTAGAAGCAGGGTATTTTATATGATTGATTCTAAGTTGGAAATAGGGATAAAAATTGGGAAATTTGTCAGTTATTAATCAAGTCCTGGCCATTTCTGGTGAATTGTGACATAAGTAATTGTTCAGCTTTCTTGATTGTCACTAGAGATAGCAATATGGCTTTTGCAAGTCTGATTTATAGCAGGCTGCTTCCTGAGTTGTAAGTTGTAGATAAGGGGGTTGTTTTCCTGGACAGGTTGCTGCATGTTAAAGCTTTTGTTTTATATTTAGTTTGGAATTTACTATATATTTAGTCTGCATACACACACACACACACACACACACAACACACACCACATTAATAATTCAAAAAGTGGAATTAAGCTGCATGTCTGGGAAGAGGGCAGCAGTTCAAATCAGGAGTTACTCAAGCATCAGTCATTAATTCCTATATCTAGCAAGATAATCAATCAAAAGGCATAAAGAATCTGAGCACTGAGAGAACAGGGCACAAAAGAGAGAAATATGTTATAGCATTGACCCAATGTTTTCTTCTAGCAGTTCCCATGCTTCTGGTCTAATTCCTAGGTCTTTGCTCCACTTTGAGTTGATTTTGTGTGGGGTGAGATACAGATCTAGTTTCATTCTTCTACATATGGATAGACAGTTTCCCCAGCACCATTTGTTTAAAAGGCTATCTTTCTGTGCTGTATGGTTCTGGCACCTTTGTTGGGTATCAGATGACGATGTCTGCCAGTTTGTCTCTGTGCCTTCCATTCTATTTCATTGATCTGTGTTTATTTTGATGCCAGTATCATGCTATTTTTGCTATTTCCTCTCTGTGGTGTAATTTGAGATTAGGTATGATGATACTTCCAGCCTCACTCTTATTGCTCAGTGTTGGTTTGACTGTTGTGGGTCTCTTATTTTTTGATATAAATTTTAATACTGTTCTTTCTAGGTTTGTGAAAAATGTCATTGGTATTTTGATGGGAATTGCATTGAATCTATATATTGCTTTTTAGTATGGCCTTTTTAATAATATTAATTCTGCATATCCAAGAACATGAGAGATTTTTCATCTTGATAGGTTTTCTTCAACTTCTTCTCTCAGTGTTCTATATGTTTTATTTTAGAGGTTTATTTTAGAGGTTTTTGACCTCCCTTGTTGGATTTATGTATGTAATACATATGTATGTATATATTTTGCAGTTATTGTTAATAATAGAACAGATTACTTCTTTTTGTTAATTTCTTTTTATTCTTACAGACTGTATTTTGATTCATTGTACACAAATGGGGTACAACTTTTCATTTCTATGGTAGTTGTACACAATGTAGATTCACACCATTTGTGTAATCATATATGTACATAGGGTAATGATGTCTGTCTCATTCCACCATCTTTCATACCCCTACCCCCTCCTCCCCCTCATTTCTCTCTACTTAATCTGAAGTTCCTAAGTTTTTCTCTTACACCCCACCCGCCACCTCTATTATGTATCATCATCCGTTTATCAGAGAAAAGTTTCAGCCTCTGGTTTTTTGGGATTGGCTTATTTCACTTAGCATTATATTCTCCAATTCCATCCATTTACCAGCAAATTCCATGGTTTTATTCTTCTTTATGGCTGAATAATATTCCATTGCATTTATATACCACAGTTTCTTTATCCATTCATCTGTTGAAGGACATCTAGGTTGGTTCACAATCTCAATTGGGAATTGAGCTGGTATAAACACTGATTTGACTCATTTAAAGTCCTTTGGGTATAAACTGAGGAGTGGGATAACTGGGTCAAATGGTGGGTCCATTCCAAGTTTTCTGAGGATTCTTCACACTGCTTTCCAGAGTGACTGCACCAATTTTCAACTCCACCAGCAATGTATGAGTGTGCCTTTTTCCCTACAGCCACGACAATGCCTATTCTTGCTTGTGTTCTTCATAATAGCCATTCTAATTGGAGTAAGATGAAATCTTAGAGTTGTTTTAATTTGCATTTCCCTAATTACTAGAGATGTTGAACACTTTTTCACACATTTGTTAATCACCTGTATATCTTCTTCTGTAAAGTATCTGTCCAGTTCCTTGTCCCATTTATTGATTGAGTTCTTTGTATTTTTGGTGTAAAGTTTTGTAAGTTCTTTATAAATTTTGAAGATTAGTGCTCTATCTGAAGTGCATGTGGAAAAGATTTTTCTTCCACTCCATAGGCTCACTTTTCACATTATAGCTTTCTTTGCTGAGAAAAAGTTTTTTAGTTTGAACCTATCCCAATTGTTGATCCTTCCTTTCATTTTTTGTGCTGTAGGAGTCTTGTTAAGGAAGTCTGGTCTTAAGCCTACATGATGAAGATTCAGACCTACTCTTTCTTCTATTTGGTGTGGAGTCTCTGGTCTAATTCCTAGGTCCTTGATCTATTTTGAGTTGAGTTTTGTGCAGGGTGATTTTTTTTTTATTTCTTTCTCAGCGGATTTATTATTGGAGTATAGGAGATTTTGACTTCCATATGTTGATCTTGTATCCTGCATTTTTGCAGATTTGTTTATCCTCTCAAGAATTCTGGTAGAATTTTTTTTTTTGGTCTTCTAAATATAGAATTATGTCATGCAAAAAGAGCAACTTTGAGTTCTTCATTTTCTGATGTTCCTTCTCTTGCCTGATTCATCTGGCTAGAGTTTCAAGAACTATATTGAATATAAGTAGTAAAAGTGAATGTCCTTTTCTTGTTCCTGATTTTAGAGGAAATGCTTTGAGCTTTTCTCCACTCAGAATAACATTGACTTTGGATTTGTCACATGTAACCTTTATAACATTGAGGTAAGTTCCCACTATCCCCAGTTTCTTAGGTGCTGGATTTTGCTTTTTCTATTTCCATTGTGATGATCATGTGATTTTTGTCCTTAAGTCTATTAAGGTGGGGAATTACATTGATTGATTTGTGTGTATGTTGAAATAAACTTAGACCCCTGGGATGAAACCAGTTTGATAATGGTGTACAATCTTCTTAACGTTTTCTTCAATGGAAATTGCTAATACCTTATTAAAGATTTTTACATCTGTATTCATCAGGAATACTGGTCTATAGTTGTCTTTCCTTGATATGTCTTTACCTGTTTTTGATGTCATAGAATAAATTTGGGAATGTTCCTTAAATTTGTAATTCATGGAATAAGTTCAAGGAAAATTGGCATTAGGTTCTGCTATGTGCATGTGTGAATATATCACAATGAAATCCATTTTTTATTTGTAAGAATAATGCACCCACTTAAAAAAACAAATAAATAGAAGGAATACTGGTAGAGCAGAGTAGGTGATGGGGCCAAGGAGAAAGAAGCAGGGAATGAAAGGGGAAATACTGGGGATTGAAATAAACAAATTATGTTATATGCATTGATGAATATGTCAGTACTAGCCCCAGCATTATGTCTAACTATAACACATTAATGAAAGCATTCTTTGAAAAGGTAGAAATAATAGCTATCCATCTCTTTTTGTGAGGAGGTATCAGAACAAGGTGTATGAAAGAAAGGTGAAATTTGAGTTTATTTGATTTGTAATAGGCAGGAATAAAGAAGAACTATGCCTAAAGCATTTTACCCAAAATATAGGAAATAATTTTTCCTTTGGCTCTTGATATCAAATAAAAGATTGGATGAGCACACTGGGTGTGTTCTTGAAGAGGCTATAGTCTCAATATTTTAAGACAGAAAATTTTCCTGTGAATAAGGCACAACAGGGTTTTTAGAGGAAATGGATAATGTACCATATAGATTGCACAGTGTGAGGTGAACAGCTGCAAACTTTGTGTGTGGGTAGGGGACTGGGCATTGAACCCAGGACACTATACCACTGACTGAGCCACATTCCCTGTCCTTTTTAAATTTTATTCTGAAACAGAGTCTAAATTGCTGAGGCTGACCTAAAACTTGGGATTATCCTGCCTCAGCCTCTCGAATTGCTGGAATTACAAGCAAGTGCCATCATCTCTGGCTCAGTTGAGGACCTTTAAGTTAATGTCTGTAAGCCCTGTAATGAAACTAAACAGAAGCAATTTGTATCATTTCACCTACATATTAAGATGACTCTTCAACATGTTTTTGTTGTCATGGTTGGTTTGGTTGGGTGGTTTTGCTTGTTTATTGGTGGTTTGTCTCTAAAAGCTGTATACCAATATGGAAGAGAAGTCCTAATGTCTCCATCGGCCATCTCTTAAATGGGAAAAAGAAATGTAAAGTTCTGGAGAGGAACCAACATATCCCCCTGCCCTAATTGTCATCTAAACTTGGATAATACTCCAGGACGTATTGGATCAGATGATTTAAAGTAGAGTAAACAAATGTGAACTGGAAACTTTGAAGAAAGATGTAAAGGACCAGAAAAAGAGAACTGGTTATGCAGGTTTTGTGGCATCAAAAATGTTTTAAAGTGTATGTCCTTTAATCTAGGTGTCTAACAGCAATTGAAGTACACAAAGTAGAAAGAAATTATGAATTAAAAAATCACATTTTTTTAATGTTAAATAGCAAAATGTTTTCAAAACGAATGGGGATGATTTGCCAGGAATTTTCTCAGTCCTTTGTCTCTGGGCAACCATCTCATATAGTCTGAAAAATCCTCCAGGCTTCACATAAAAGACATATGCCTAAAACCAATAAAATCAGTCATGATTTCAATGATATAGTCACCGATTACTTTGTTATATATATTAGTTTTCCTCTTTCAAAAGATGTAGTTAAAAAGTTAGACCCCTAACCACTCTCTTATCCTATTTAAAGTGGTATTTAAGAAGTTAAGTTTTATAACCTCTCTTAGGAATGTCTTTTTTCATGTGAAGCCCTAGATATTCTATTGCATTTATCTCTCCTTGATGAGATTTAGTCAAACAAATGTTCAGCATGACTAATGCCCAATTCTCCATTGTTTTGATACTCTGGAGACATTTGGAAAGTTAATAAGAACACAGCCACCCAAATATCCTACCTCAGGCAGTGGTTTCACCAATAAAAATAACCACATCATATAACATGAGCTAGTTTAGTGATGTTTTTAAATCCTTTAAACTCTCTTCTTCCTTTCCTCACCTAAAAATAAAATGGTACACTTAAACTAAACACCATTAGGTTTCTTGTTTTTCATTTGTTTCGTTCTTAGTGAAGAATCATGTGATTTTTGCTAACAATAGACAAAACCAAAAATTTTAACAGAGGTACTGACTGAGTTGAACATTAATATCAGACTAAAAAAGGCACTGCTTCTGAGTTCAAATATGTAATTGCTTTTTCAAGTATAACCCTTACAAGCAGTGAAGGAAATTCAAATTTTATAAGTGCCTAATCCATACAAAGAAGTTTGATTTTCTTTTTAAAAATCAATTCCATGCCAGGTGTGGTGGCACATTTCTGTAATCCCAGTGACTCAGGAGGCTGAAGCTGGAGGATCTCAAAGCCAGCCTCAGCAAAAGCCGGGCACTAAGCAACTCTGTGAGACCCTATCTCTAAATAAAATATAAAATAAGTCTGGGAATGTGGCTCAGTAGTTGAGTGCTCCTGAGTTCAATCCCCAGTATCTCTCCCACACACACACACACACACACAAAAAATCAGTTCCACATAAATGTAACTGAAAGAATGGAATCACCATTTGACCCAGTTATCCCACTCCCTGGTTTATACCCAAAAGACTTAACAGTGACACAGCTACATCAATGTTTATAGTAGCTCAATTCACAATAGCTAAACTATGGAACCAACCTAGATGCTCTTCAACACATGAAAGGATAAAGGAAATGTGGTATATATACACTATGGACTATTACTCAGCTTTAAAGAAGAATCAAATTCTGGCATTTGCAGATAAATGGATGGAGTTAGAGAATATCTTGCTAAGTGAAATAAGTCAAACCCAAAAAAACAAAGGCTGAATGTTTTCTCTGATATGCTGAAGCTAATTCACAATAAGTGGGGGAGGGACAGGGAAGAATAGAGTTACTTTATATTAGGTAGAGAGTAGTGAAGGGAGGGGAAGTGGTAAGGGGGAAGAAGTGATAATAGAGTGAAACAGACATTATTACCTCATGTTCATGTATGACTGCATGACTGATATGATCCTGCAATATGTATAATCATAAAAATGAGAGATTGCACTCTATGTATGATTTATCAAAATGTATGAATGCATTCTACTGTCACGTATAACTAATTAGAACAAATAAAATTTAAAAATTAAAAAAATAAAACTCCAAAAAACAAGTGAACTGATTATAACAAAGATTTTGGTAGGATTATAGTGTGTTTGATCTTAAATATTTTGTGCTGAGAATCAACATTAAATTTTTTTAATGTCCCATATTAAAAATAGTTTTGGAACACAAAGATACCTAACAAAAGAAAAAATCTAAAAGGAAAATCTGCCTGGCAAAAAATATCCTCAACCCTGGCCCTTGCAAATGTGAGTTTACAATACATGATGCCAGTTCTATAGGGAAACAGTCTGTCAGGCGGGAATCAGCAGATAAACAATGAATTTTCAGTCTTCAGGAACTTCAGGTAACTGTTCAGATAGAAACCATAATATTTTTTTCAAAATAATTTTTAAAAAAGAATCAAAACACATGAAAAGAACAAGATGGCATAATCAAGGCAAGCAAGTTTCCCCTAACAGGAAATTTTTCACAGATAAAGAAAAGTTGAAAGAATTTTCCATAAAATATCTACAATTTTACTGTTATTAACATTTTGTAATTTTTGTTTTAAAACATGTCTCATTTATGTATCAACTTATCTTGTTTTTGATGCTTTCAAATTTAATTATTGAGTCCTCTTCACACCTAAGCAATTCAAAATGCATCTTAACTATATTGCAAAATATTACACTATATTCATTTCTGTATATTGCACTTAGGATATTATAAATAAAAATGTTTGTTTATGCTTTCACATCAAAGTACAATTTACATACAATGAAATTAGCAAATTTTAAGTGCCTCATAAGGATGTGACAAATGTACACATATGTACTACTCAAATCCTAATAAAGTTATAGATTATATGCTTTACTTGATACCCTTTCTCAGTAACCTATATCTTCACCTTCAACTCCATTCCTAGGGGGCTACCTATGTTCTGGGCTTTTTTGTTTGTTTGTTTGTTTGTTTACTTATGGATGAATTCTGCCTATTCTAAAATAAGAAATCATGATATAAATAGATCTTAACAATTTTAGGGAACATACTGTTCAATATAGGTTATTTTCACCCTGAACACTATTTTTTTTAAATTCACATATATTGTTTGAAAATATCAAAATTCATTCATCTACTTTCCTGTTAATGAACATTAGGTTGTTCCAAGATTTGGTCTATGCTGAATAAAGCCACTATGAACATTAAAAAAAAAGAAAAGAAGAGAAAAGAAAAGAAGAGAAAAGGAAGAAAGAAAAAGAGAGAGAGAGAAAGAGAGAGAGAAAGGAAGGAAGGAAGGAAGGAAGAAGGGAGGGACGAAGGGAGGGAGGGAGGGAGAGAGAAAGAAAGAAAGAGAGAGAGAGAGAGAGAGAGAAAGAAAGAATTGTTATTATCTACTTATTAATTAAGAGAAAGAACAAAGTTGGTGGAACTGTGAATTAGTACAACCACCACTGGAGTCTTCTCAAAAGACAAAGCATGGAAACACATATGACCTAGTCGTGTCACTTCTTAGTATTTATCCTGAAGAATGATAATTCCATCTTACTACAGTGACACATGCCTACCCACGTCTATAGTAGCACAATTCACAATGGCCAAACTATGGAAACAGCCTTTGTGTCCATCAACAGCTGAATGAATAAAGAAAATATGGTATATATACACAATGGAGTTTTATTCAGACATAAAGAAAAATGAAATTATGGCATGAAATGAATGGAACTAGAGATCATCATGCTAAGAGAATTAAGTCAAACTCAGAAGGTCAAGGGTCCTGTTTTCTCCCATATGGGGAAGCTAGAAAAGAAAAAGGGAAACAAAGGTGGAAATGAATCTCCTAAAAGTTAAAGGGGTAGAGGGACCAAGGGGTGAGATACAGAAGGAGAGGGGAAAGCGCTGGGGAATGATGCTGGTCAAGTTATACTGTTATATCATGTGCATGGGTGAACACGTAACAACAAATTCCATCGATATGTACAACTATAATGCACCAATAAAAAAGGAAATAAAAAAGAACACTAACTGAAGAACCAACCATTTATATATTTTTTCAAAATCGTATAAGTACTTAGGGATACTTCAGGAGTGATACAGACTATTCCCACGTGAATATTACAGCAGTACCAGCAATGACAAAGTTTCACAGTCGATTGCCAGTGTTTGCCAAGACGTGATGGATTTTACCACTATTTGGTCAGTTTTACATTCTTACCACTATTTGGTCAGTTTTACATTCCTGTACATGTATGGTATCCATATCTTTTCTCCCATCCCTAAATTTTTTGACCTGAATTTTCCCCATGGGGATCAAAAGGATTCACGTTTTACCTACCAAAATAACTACAACATTCAGCAAAGTTCAGGATTAAATATTTAGCAAATGAAGTTGATGGTATTTTGTGTCAGCATAATAAATCATGTCCTTTTTTTGCTTATAATGGGCATTTAATAAACACTTGTCACATAATTAGAGGAATAAGCAAATTAGGAAACAATTACAGACTTCATTGTACACTTCATTACCCTGTGCTTATACTAAAACTGGAATTCAACTTTAGTATTTACCATGTAAGTCTGTCTGTCATAACTTAAGAGTGCTAAAAGACCAGAGCACACATTAGTTCATGTGGGTTATGTAGGATATTGAACCAAAATAAACCCTGTTCAAAAATAAGGGATCCAGATTACTATAACCAGAAGATTTTTTTTTTCCTTTTTCTGTAATAATTTGTATAAATAATTATCTCAACATCATTTTGTGTTTTCTTTGAAAAGATACATCCTACATGTAAGCCTGACTCACTACTACCATTTTGGGCAATTCTGCATAGTATTTCTGGCCTTTATTCTTCCTAGGTAATTTTCTCCTTAAAAGTTGACCTATTTTTTACTATTAGGTAAGAAGCTATGTTATATAATTAATACCATTTCATTGGACAAAAAGTCCATCTAGCTGGATTCACATAAATATCCTCTCATTGAAATAAAATATTTCACACTTATATTATTTTCTATATGGTGGAGTGTTGTTCTTTTTCTTTTCTATATTTTACCTGGTTTACAATAATTGTGACCCTGGAGACCAAGTAAGAGAGTAAATATAAATAAATGAGTACCACAAAAAATACTCTGTTGGTACTTGGTTTGGGTCAAGGTAGATTTATCCAAAATATATTTCCTAGTATTGCAGCCTTAAGTATTCAATTATAATTTGGGACTATAACAAAAATACCTTCTGAAAATTAAAATACCTATAATCATTGCCCATTACACAAATATTCTACTCAAATTATTTATTCACTCAATTAATTGATAATCAATATCTTGCCCTTTGTGATGTGCACTGAGGTTATAAAGATCAAAGACCTTTCCCTTGTTCAAGGAACCACATTTTAAATTGGGGCCTTCAATGTACTAAAGAGAATTCATAAATAACTGCACAAATTGTAGATAATATATTATAAACATTTTAATAGGTATGTTGGACCTCATGGCCAGTGTGGACATTATTTGTATGTGATTTGGTCACAAAGTTGTATAAAAGGATTTTATGGGCTGGGGATATAGCTCAGTTTGTTGAGTGCTTGCCTAGCATGCATAAGGCCCTGGGTTAAATCCCCAGCACCATAAAAAAATATTTCATTTAGTTTTACAAGGGCTAGTTTAACGGTCTTAAATAGAGACCTGAGTTAAATGAAAAAAACACCAGTAAATTACTTTTTTTTAAAGCTCCAAATAGTTAATAAAGAATGATGGAATTATAATTTTTTTTTCTTTCTGCAGAGCCAGATTAGTGTGTCCACGTAGGCATTAATGTATCAATCAACCAATTAATTAATTGGTTTATATCAATAAACCAAACATGGTTTTAGCTCATGGGTGGTCAATTGAGTAAAGGAAAAAGAGAAGAAGAGGTGAGTAAAGTAAACCAATTCACAAATCATCATTGTGTAAAGTATATTTTACACATATGTAAAATTTGCTTTAAATAATCTGTGAGAACTGTTGATATGATACCTGTGCTTAGTCAGTCAGCCTATTCGAATCTCAAGATTCTGGGTGTCTGACCAATTTTAGCAGAAAGGAGAAATAAATTTGGAATGTTTCCCTTCTTTGCAAGTCATGTGCCATATGCAAGTTAAGGAAAAATTTAACTAGCTGGAATGTTCCAAGAAATAAACCTTCACTTGAATGTCATTATCTGGAGAATACCATTCATTTGTTATGTTATACTAAAAACAAAAAACAAAAACAAAACAAAACAAAAAGAACTCTTTAAAAATTCCAGAAAATCTTCCTAAAACAAAAGTCACCTTTAAATGAAATATATTTGCATATTTCCTGAGTAACTCTGTTGACATACTTCATAAGCATCATTCATACCATTAATCTCATTGTAAAGATAGACAACTCCAGACAGTTTAATGGACAAAAGTGAATGAACAACTACTTTGAATTACTCCCCAGAGCATTACTAACACACCTCAAACTGCCTATAGGAATTCTCATTCACATGACGTCCTTTATTTCAAAAATGAACAAAATTTATGATATAAATTGTATAATCAATTTTTCCATTACTTCTATATTTATATTTTAAATATTCTGTGTGAGAAAAATCTGTAACAATAAACTTTCCAAAAACAATCTTTTTTTTTTATTTTTACAGACTGCATTTTGATTCATTGTACAAAATTAATCAAAATTAAATTTTTACAATTTCTAGTTGATAATTATAGATCAATTTTATCTAAACATTAGATCTGAAGATGATCTTAAATGTTATTTTCTAAAGAAATCCTAATTTCACATAGATTCTCGAAATCAGAAAACACGTCTCCTGGGTATAAGATAAATACATTCTTATTAAAGGTTCATTGCATCTACCACCTTAATTTATTCAGAAATAAAATAAGAAGTCTACTAAGAATAGGAAAGGAATAAATAGTATTTTAGTTAAATATCACTATGATGTATCAAAGACAGAATTAGAAAAAATAACGTAAAGCAATACACAAAAATTTCCATGATCACAGTATCTAGTGATTGTCACTCTCAGCTTCTTTGTTTTTTTTCTTTCCATTTTTCTCTGGCTGTGAACATATGTGCTTGCATAATGGAGATCATGTTGCACGCAAACTTTATTTTATTCAATATTTATCCACTCAGTATTCTTATTTCACCAAATATTATTTTCATTATCTATGATATCAACATAGTTTTCAGAACTGCCGTTATACTGGCTAATATCCTACATATGGCACATATAGGTATGCTGTAATTCATTTCTCTGATGATGAATATTTATGTTTCAAGATTTTTCTATTATAAGTAATATAACAATGAATGTTAGAACAAAAATGTATTTTTGCTTTTTAAGTTGATTAAAGTATATTCATAATGGTATGTTTTTAATAGAAGTTTGAATTAAATATTATTTTAGAAGTGTTAAAAGCTCCCCATAGTTCTTTAATGTTAGGAAGTGTCATTAGGCTGGTATAATTATTTAATGTTTTATATTCAAAATTAAAAATATGTCATGTCTGTGAAAATAAATTACTACATGTCTTTTTGTAGTTTAGATAAAATGAAGGGAAATGGAATGAATTCATATATATAATTAATTAGTCTCTAACAATGAATTTTACTGTGCGACTTTGTAAAAGTTATTTAACTTGTCAGAAATTCAGTTTCCCTATCAGTGAAATGGAGATTATGACATGAGTTCATAGCATTATAAATGAAGTGGTATGAAGTAAATAATAGATAACCTATTGTTGCTATTATAGATATACAGACAGATAATTTGTTATTGTTCTAATTGTTTTACTTATTGTTGTATCATTATTATATTTTGAAGAGGAGAAAAATATCAACCCAAATATTGTTTTCATCAACATTAAAGATTATAGCAAAGAAGTTAAATAAGAAGGACATTTTTAAAGTATGAACAATAGATTGTCAAAAGGACTTTTGCTTGATCTGCTGCCTTTGATCTTTAAGTTTTTACAAAAGTGAGTAATACAGTATTAGCAAATATACAGCACTGAAATTTCCACTCAACTTCACCATTTGCCTTCTTTATGCTGATATGTGTAATATAATGAAGGGAGCAAATATCATCCATTAAAGTTGAGCCTGAGATAATTGTTGTGTAGCTCTGAGTCAGAGATGGTAGATAAAATACACAATCTAGAATTGCCTTTATTGGTACTGTAGTAAGATATGAAAGGCATTTGAATCATGGTCCTTCTTTAGGGACACAAAAGAAAGCTGGGAAAATGGACTCTTCCTTCCTCTCTGGTCTTTATGATTTATGACTATAATAAAACCGAGTACACAAAAGTATACATTGGTTCAAGGAAATGCTAAGTGTCATCTTAGCACAATCAAATGTCTGGCTTTTATAGCAATAAAGCATTACAGCAACCAGTTATTTCACCTCCCTAACCATTTACTTACAAACAGCATTTTCAAGATATACTACCTTTAACTATTGCCTAAGGGAAAGGATGGGGATACAAATGCAGGAAGAAAGAGTAAGTGCAATAAGACTGGAGGGTAACAGAAAGCTCTTGGTGAGGGAGCAAAAATATTGGGTTCTTTCACTGTTATGCTAGCTAGGAAATTTGGGGCTCAGTACCAGACTTTCATCTTCCCAGCTGTGAAAGAATGTGATTGAACCGAATGATTTCTAAGTACTTTCCACTTACAAATCTGCATAACTCCAATAATAAAGTAAGCCTACATAGCAGAAGTGGAAGAAAAAGTGAGAAGATATTATATAAATCTTTCAAAAATTATCCTGATGAGAGAATTAACATCAAACACAGTAACTATGATTATGATACTAGTAGCTACCTCAATTTATATTTCTTTCTTGATTTCTGCCTTTTCCACACTCCTCTCTATGTTCTTTGTCTACTTCCTTTGTTCTTCTCTTAAGGTTTTTTTAAAGGAATTTATGAATTGCCACCCTCAACCTCCTCATTTGCACAGTTTATCTCATGCAAATGTGTCCTTCAATCCGTTGAAATGAACACAATAACGTTGAAGAGGACACCCCAAATGCTAATTTAGTATGCTAGTGAAAGTATCCAGAAGAATAGTGAGGAGAAAGTCACAAATATGGATTTAGAGTTTTAGATGGCTTCTAGAAATGATTATTTAAAAAGATGTGGAATCCAACTTAGAGAACCATATTACCCAATTCAGAGAAGACTAGGTATTTGTAGAAAACAGTAATGTCAGTATTTTAACAAGCATGGATATGACTACTTGAATTCAGAATATTAAATCCAAGGATTTTTTTTTGTCTTGTTTATCTCTTTTTAATATATTTAGCATCATCACAGTTATTATTGATGATTATATTAAATCTTTCAAAAAGAGAAAGTTCTTATTTAATTTTCCATGTCAGAATATGCTTAATTTAGGGTTTTAAATAGATTGACACAATTGGATTCTGAATGCTACCTAAATCTGTGAGCACATCAAGCTGAAACAACCAGACTACCAAAAAATCAAACTAGTTGTTTCAGTTATCTTGATGAATAAATTACTAAGAATTTAATTGCTGTATCTATGTAATAATTGTCTACCGGCATGAAAAACATCCAGAGAAAAATAGCAGTATTATATGAAGCTTTAATATTTCATTTTCAACAAAGATGCCTCACTCATGAAATCAGAAGAAATAACAATCTGTTGATAGAAAATTCAATTATACTATCACAAGGTTACCAAAAACATTTATTTTAAAACTGCATTTGGCTCATTTTGATGCAGAGAATCATTTGTGAGTAAGGCAGTGGTGTCCAGGAAGAGAAACAGAATATCAAAATACAAGATAATTGGGTGTTTCAAAAAACAATGAAATATCAGAACTTTTACCATGTGTGCAAAGTCATCTAAAAACAGTCTGTCATTATATGAATCATTATTTGAATTGAAGTTTGGCCAATATTTTCTCCACTTCAATTTTGGTTAAAAGATAAAGAATCCTAAATCTTAGTAAGAGATTTTTGATGTTTTTGGCTACACATGGCAAAAAGCAGCTACATACAGAAATTAAAGCTAACAATTTATTTAAATATAGCTAGAAAATCTCTGGATATTCAATAAGGAGAAGAAATGCAGAATTTGTGAGCAACAGTTATTGGAGACATTGTTTTGCTATTCCTTAAAACGCAATACCAAAATTGGCCTTTGGTTTTTTGGACTTGGTTTATTTCACTTAGCATGATATTCTCCAACTCCACCCATTTACCAGCAAATGCCATAATTTTATTCTTTTTATCGCTGAGTAATATACCATTGTGTATATATACCACAGTTTCTTCAATTGAAGGGCATCCAGGTTGGTTCCACAATCTAGCTATTGTGAATTGAGCAGCTATGAACATAGATGTGGCTGCATCCCTATATTTTGCTGATTTTAAGACCTTTGGGTATAAACCGAGGAGTGGGATAGTTGGGTCAAATGGTGGATCCATTCCAAGTTTTTTAAGGAATCTCCATACTGCTTTCCAAAGTGGCTGCACTAATTTGCAATTCCACCAGCAATGTACGAGTGTGCCTTTTTCCCCACACCCAAGCCAACACTTATTATTGCTTGTATTCCTGATAATAGCCATTCTAATTGGAGTTAGATGAAATCTTAGGGTAGTTTTAATTTACATTTCTCTAATTACTAGAGATGATGAGCACTTTTTCATATATTTGTTAATAGCCTGTATATCCCCTTCTGTGAAGTGTCTGCCCTGATCCTTAGCCCATTTATTGATTGGGCTCTTTGCATTTTTGGAACACTTAAATACACTTTTGTGTATTCAGAATAATTGTTTTCTATAAAAACTAAAAATATATTTTAGCACATTGAAGCCTCTGAGTTGTTCCAGAGTAGTAAATTATTCAAGTTTAAATGTAAATATTACCTGGTGTGATGCCCTCTGATGCATACTCAGCCGGAAGACAGGTTGTTTGGTGGAATGGGATCCATTCCAGGACCCCCTTGCTTATCCTTACCTCAAACTTTGAATTCAACCAAAAGAAAAAAAAAATTGCAAAAGACTATGGAGAGAAAATAAGGGAATGGAAGCAATCACAGACCTGATTAATTGTTATTCTCCTCTGAAGAAATAAAGCAACTGATTTTTGAAAAGGGAAATGGCAGGCCCTAAAAATGCTGGTCCTTGTCAAAGCCTATTACTATCCTTTTTCTAAGAAAAGCAGAATACAGATAAGGTATAGAACAAAGGGAAAGAAATCATGATCTGCTCCAAATACGGAGTTTTTCTTTTTTTAAGTACTAAACAAATAAATACAATAGAATTGAAGCACCTTCTTCTAACCAATCTCATTTTATTCTATGTTTAAACTCTGAATATCATTATATTGTTATCTGTTGACTGTTATATAACAAAGTACTATAAACATAAGATTTATTCTTTCCCAGTTCTGGAGGCCAGAAGTGCAAGCCTAATTTTTGTGCGGGAAATCAAGATGTGTGTAGAGTTACCTTCCTTCAGGTGACGCCGGGGTAGAATCTGCTTCTTGACTTCCAACATTCTTTGGCTTGCACCCATTTTAGGACAGGATTTGCTTCCCTGACTACATTGCAATTGTTTGTTTGTGTCAGATCTCTTTCAAGAGGCTTCCTTCCTCTTTTGAAATGATTACATTTCCAGCCTACCTGGATTAAACAAGATACTTCCTGCAAAGCAAAAAACAAAATCCTTAAACTAATCCAATATTTGACCGCATAAAATTTTATTCATAATTTCCATGAATTGGGGTGTGATTATCTTTGGGGAGTCATTATTCAGTATGCAACAATCACATATTTGAAAATTTAATAAAGAAAAAGTAGTAACATTTAAGAAAAATAGATTCAAGTGCAATTAATCATATTTTACTCAACAAGATTAAATTGAACTATTCAAAATACTTAAAGAGTACTTGTCCTCTCAGAATTTTAATAAATTACTATAATGCATAAAATGGTTAAGAGCTTTCTTGTTCAATAACAAATGGGTACTCTTTGGTTAATGAACAGTACCATATATGAATAATTAAATTTGAAAATAAGCCTTATTAATTTTTAAGTTAAAATTAGAAGTATAGTAGGGAAATGTGTTCAATATTTTTTTTATTTTAATGATTATCTTAAATTATTCTTAAATAATTTAGCAAATTTTTATCATACAGTCTTTAAAGATATAGTAACATAATTTTAATAAAAGACCATAGTATAAAATGCTCAGTGCAGATTAGACTGAGAAGATAATGAAATTTTGAATCTGAAATGGAATCTCATAACTAAATATTGGCATTAGGCCGAATCTATTTGAAAAAGATTTTCAAGTAACCAGTGGACTGTAATTTTCACCTCAGGAGAGGTACTTCCTTCTTATTTCTTAATCTTAGATTTCTATAAAGTAAAATAGTCAAAAATGTTATAGAGTTGTGGAATATAATATGGGTTTTTATGAAGAAACCTTAGTGAGTTCTAGGAAACATCACATTTACAAGCTTGTTAGAATGATCATTTTCCATTTCTAGTGAATGCTAAAGGAAGGTAATGGATGAGGGTTACATTCTGCCTAAGTAATCACCCAGTTTCTTATGTAAGCAGAAAAAATGCCCCTAGAACTAAGCTAATTCGGATAACTTATTTAAAACTAAAACCTTGTCTTAGTAAACATATTTCTTCTATATCATGCTCTGGGCATAGGATGAAATCTATAATATTAGATACTTAGACGGCTTCGACCTGAAAACTAGCCTTTCTTCTTAAAAAAAAAAAAAAA
>JAJEJO010001976.1:305519-327240 GCA_020662805.1 Glaucomys volans
TATATATATATATATATATATATATATATATATATATAACACCTCAAAGTAGCTTAATACTAAAATTAAGTGTAAAGAATATGACTAGTTCCAGATTGTCACTGTTACAAAAAGGGTGCATGAAATGGAAATTTATTATATTTTAAACATGCAGTATTAACCATTTTAAGAGAAAATTTGACAATAACTGAGTGTACTAAAAGTTATGGCATAGTATATTTGGCCTGGTACTGTATACATTTATAATATGAAAGTTTTGATGATCTTATTTACTTTTAAATAGAAAATAGAAAATGAGCAGCTTATTCATTCAACATCTAGTCATATTCTTTTATCAATTTTGCTATTCAACCAATATTTATTTGTACTGCTGGGGATACAAGGCTAAGCATGATCACCTGCCCTCAAATTTTGCAAAATATCAAGAATGTAGAGGCTTAGTATAAATCTCTATAATTCCAAGTAATTGTGATAATTTACAAAGGAATTACACAATTTTATACAAGTAGAAGGAGGTGGGAATCTTATTACTCAGGGAAGAGCAAAGCCTTATTGAACTAGGACTATATCTCCTTGGTGACAATTGTTTGTAGTTTCTGGAAGTCTTCCTCTGCGTAGTACCTTCCTCTAGTACTCTTCACACATTTCAGCGACCTTGGTCATTTCATGTTTTATTTGGACTACCATGCTTTGTTTGCATGAGCCGGAGAGAAAGCTGTGTAATCAAAGGTCTTACTTAAATTATATCCCCCAATAATATAGGGAATAATGAATGAACCTTGTTGTTTTGCTACTGAGATTCCAATAAGAGATGTGAGACTTCCTTTAGTTGCCCATGATGAACAAGAGATGAAATATAAAAATTGTTTAATTTCAAACAGCTAGAACAAACATAAAGAAAAGAGCCTAATAAAAGGGATTATGAGTGACAGATACCATGAAATGAATAGGGGTGAGGGACATCCCTGGCAGTATCAATTAGAGTAGTCAAGGAAAATATATCGGGGAAAAAGAAAATTGAGGAAATCTTAAAAATAATTGAGCCAAACATACACTAAAATTGTGTACCAAGTATACAAAGTAGGTGTAGATAGAAGACCAGAGCAAAGTCACTAGGGCAAGGTCATGCTTAGAGTGTTAGAAAAACTTTCAGGAGCTAAGTGAACTGCTGAGGAGCAGAGGAGAGCAGGTCTGGAGGGAGGTTGTGGTGAAGGTCAGGACACACAGCTCCTTCTAGGCTGTGTGAGGATTCTTGCTTTTTGAAATGCAAAGCCATCGGTGTGGTGCTCTGATCAGAGCTGAATGACACGTTGTGACATAGGCATGAAGATATTTGTTCTGGACGATATCTGGGTAGAGGATGATAGAATTTTATAGTAAAAGGCAGGCCAAAGTTAGGAAAAAAGAAGCCATCTAGGAAGCTATTGCAATCATTTAGAAGAGTTTATGGGAGCACCATTTGTTGGTAGTAGCACAAGTTGTGAACATCAGATTATTAATGCATTTTAAAAGCCATCATAATTTTCTGGAGGTTTCAATATGGAGTATGAGAGAAAGAGAACAATTAAGGATGACTCTAGGTCATAAGGAAATTGGAAAAACAGGATTTCCTTTAACCAGGATGAAGACGGCTGTGTGTGAAGCTTATTGCAAGCCAATGAAAATTAGAGTTCAGATCTGAAAATGCTGACCTTGAGGTGAGTATTAGAATTTCTAGTAGCTTATTTTAATATCTGATAATCCATAACAATGATCAATTATCTAACAAAGCAATTAATCATGAGACTACATGATACTTGTAGATAGGACCAGGATATTTCATTTTACTTTTCCATAGTATCTAGTACAAAGTTGAATACATTACAATATCCAAATGCTCTCATCTAATTATTCACTGTATTTATAGACTATTCCACTGAATGACTATGTCATTTTATACCATGTAATTTTAAACAAGTGATAAAGATGCTACAAGTGCCTATAAGATGTTATGTTTAAAAAATAGAAGCAAACAGCTTGAAGTATAAAATATACAATAAAATATGCAGAAGAGAGCTCCTGTGAATAAGATTTCCTTGGCATATCCAAGCTTTGTTTTAGTGAGTCAGAGCATATCTACACAACAGCACTAAACACATCTTTTGTAGGTTTCTTTTTATAAAGGCTCTTCTGTAGTCTTTGTTGATCTAAATACAACAGCAACCATGCTACAAAAGTGTTTTTCTTAAATTTCTCACAATCCTATATAAAATATACTATTGAAGAGTATATAAAATATACTATCACATGAGACTATGAGGAGATAAAACTGATAAGCTATGTAAATTACTTCAGCAATTTTGCTTCTCTTCATGGATAATGGTAATGTTGAACATGAAAATGGAGCATTCATATCACTTATGAACAAGGAATCAAAAAATTACAGTGTGGAGTAAATACTAACATTTTTAAATATAGATCATTACACATTCATAAAAATAATTTCCTTGTGATTTTTCTCACTAGATTTTTTATCTCACAAACTAATTAGAATGATTTCAGAATTTCAAAATAATTGAAAAAAGCCAGGGTGAAATCCTGAAATGAAACCTAAACAAAGAAGATATATAAGGAATTATGAATTTAAAACAATGAGACAGTACTATATATCTACTATAAAGAATTAAATACAAAATATATCAAACTCAATGTAACAAAAGGGATTCTCATTCATTGTTGCTGGGAATACAAAACAGTACAGCCACTGTTTTAAAAATGTAGATTTGTTCACAGTATTCTAATTGAAAAATCATAATTATAAACAAGAATGGGGTATATTGTGATATCTTGAGATATGTATATGATGTGGAATGAGTAAATTAAAATAATTGATAGAGTCATCACCTACCTTACTTATAATGTTATGTAGTAAGATATTGGAAATTGACTCTCAGCTGAAATCTACTATATATTTTTTTGCCTATAATCACACACTTGTGCAATAAATGCCAAAATTTATACTTCCTGTCTAAATGATATCATAGTTTTTGACTAGCAACTCCCTATACAACCCCAGTAACTGGCAACCATCATTCCACTTTCCCTTTTTATGGGCTCAACTGTTTTATATTTGACATGAGATCATGCAGAACGTGTCTTTCTGTGCTGGTTGATTTGACTTAACAAAATGATTTTGAGATTCACCCACATTGTTGCAGGTGACAGGATTTCATTCTTTTTATGAATGAATAGTATTCCATAATGTGTATGTAGTGCATTTTCTTTATCCATTTATCCATGGTTAGACAATTAAGTTGATTCCATATCTTGACTATTATGAATAGTGCTATGGCAAACATGTGAGTGTCCATGTCTGATACACTTCCTTTGGATATACTGATTTCATTTCCTTTGAATATACTGTATAGTAGGATTGCTGGATCATATGGTAGTACTACTTGCAATTTATTGAGGAAACTCCATACTGTTTTTCAGAATGGCTGTCCTATTTTACATTCCTGATCTCAGAAGCAACGTGTGACCAGGTCTGATTGAATACATGCTATTTTTGTATATTATTCTGATTGATCAATCAATCCATCCATCCATCCATCCATCCATCCATCCATCCATCATTCTGTTTCCTCCAGTGTTTCTGTCTCCTCCATTGTCTGCTTTTCTCCCTCTCCTTTTCTCTCCTAGACATCACAGAACATGTGCTGAAATTTGACTCAAACATTCTCTCATCCCTCATCCATAAAATGGGACTCCATACAACATGAACAGGGAGAAAAAGGGTGTAGGAACAATGAAATCACAGCAGAGGTAAAAGGAGGTCATTAGTAAATCAGCAGGGGAATGGAGAAGCACTGCTAATAAAACATATATCACCAGACACAGTTCACTACCACATATATGATGAGCAGGGAAATGTACTCTGCTTTATGTATTCTTTAAAATGCTTTCAATAGCTTGATAAAACTTGTCTTTTATGCAAACTAAACCTGTCCTTTAAAAATGCAGTGTCATCTTAATTTTCACAAATATTAAGTAAATTTTAGAATGAGAAAATCATATTGTTTCTGGGAGAAAAGATGGAGAAATCTTAACAGTATTTTTTTTTGTAAAAATTAGTTTAGGCACAAGTGGCTTTATAGAGAAGCACTTGCTGTTCATCAGTTTTTGAGTAAAGAGTGACCATAAGTATAACACATATGGAAGTCAAAATCAATTTTCAGGAGCTGAAGAGCTTGATAAATTTCTGAAGAGAAAATATGGATGCTTGTTTTGCAGGTGACTGATTCTTTCTTAATTTTTAATGTTTCCCAAGAGCCTTTTTATGAGAACAGAAAAATCCTTTTAAAAATATACAGGTTTCAAAAGGAATAACTGGAAATTTTTTCAGCAAACAAATTTACATACGCATCTAGTTTTATAAATGTTATAAGCAATACCAGTGTAAAAGCTGTGTACTTTCTCATCAGTTAAATGAGTCTAATTCACTGATGCATGCACGTATGTACTCATCCATCCACATATCTATTCATTGCCCCATCCATCCATCCATTCAACCATTCAACATTTATTAAATGTCTTTTTCCCAGGTTCTACAGAATGTATTTAAATCTCAGAGAGAGAAGTGATTAAATTATTCCAGCAAATATTGCACAGCACCTCTCTTTGATATGTAGTATTTCCCTCAGCAAGTGATTTATATTCGGTCATCACAATTTGTCTCAAAATTATCTACATCTTCCCACTTCTCCTACCACTATTCTCAACTGAGGTGCCAACAGCTGTCTCCAATAACAGCCAAATAGTTTGTCTTTGTACTAATCTTTTACAAGCTTCTCTCTCAATGCCCACTGGGTCGCTACATTCTTAATTCCATTTTCTGCAAAGCAGCCAGACAGAGTGATATAAGATTTAATTCTGGTCATGTCACTCGTCTACATAAAATCATTCATTGCCTTTCTGTTGTACATTTTTTTACACTTACAAAACCCATAACATTTTTCAGAGTTGAACTCTATTGATTGAGACCTTATAATCTTTTTAAAAGCAGAAACTTTCATTTGGTTAGTCTTCCTTCTATAACAAGTGCCTAACATAGTCAGATATTTATTTTAGATACTCAGCCCTCATGTTTTGACTGAATAAATGGAATACGTAAGAGCAATATTATTATTTTCAATTCAAAATGCTTAAAATATATGTCAGCAAAAATGGGTAGAGACAAAACTAAAAGTTGTTTTATATGTTTGCAGGATATTTAGGTGAAGATGTAAAGTAGGTTCTTATATATGCAAATGAAACCTGTAGGAGAAATCTCCTACGCCACTTCTGACCAGGGGCCCATATGGTTAAACACAAAGAAAGGAAGTAGACCTAACCCCAAACTCAGATAACTAGACCATTATGCCATTTAGAGATCAGATAGAAATGGGGGGATTACAATGAAGATTAAATAAAAGAATTCAGAGAAAGAAAAGGAAAACCATGTAGGATGAAATAGTAGAGAAGTATTTTGAGAAGTGAGTAGTAAATTATCACCTGGTGATGAATGTCATCCAGTTAAAACATACATATCTCTGTAGATCTCATACATGAAAGCCATCAATGATCTTGGCATGACAGACTTCATCAGATAAGAGACTGGATGGGCATGGAGAAGGAAGGGGAGGGAAGGTTTTGCTAGTATGCTTGATGAGAGATAACCGCAGCATGCTGTTGGAATGATGCATATGAAGAGGGGAGATTGTTGAACACCCAAAGAATGAAGAGCATTTTATTATGATTTGATGTATGAGAATTGGCTAAATACATATGGGCTCAATGAATGGTAGCCCTTCATCTCATCGGAAATATTACATAGTATTCCAGTAAACTTTCCTTTTTGGGGGTGGGAACTTGGAATTGAACTCAGGGGCCCTCAACTACTGAGTCACATCCCCAACCCTATTTTGTATTTCAACTGTAAACTTTAAATGCATGGTTTTTTTTTTTTGTGGTAGAATGAAATATTGCTTGTGTTATGTTCTTGATTAGTCAAATTAAATGTGATATACACATGCAAATACAAATTCACACAGTTCAATGTCATTTGTCGCATGAATTTTTTAAATATGATGTCCAAGTTTCAACTGAAAAAGCAAGCCAGGGCTCAGTTAATAGATCAGATACATCTTTTCAAAGAAAAGGGAAGGTGAGTCTGAGTTTGACATTTTAAGGTCAAAACTTATGTAAAATACAAATAGAGTTGAAAAAGTACTTAGTGGAATACATAGATGGCAACTGAGAGGTAAATATGAACTAGAGATATGATTTATAAAACAGTAAATAATATTGAAAATATAAAAATGGATGAGATAATTGAGGGAACATAGAGTTCTAAATGTTAGAGAAATGGCAATGTCAAAACTATTTGGGTATAATAAATCTAACATAGGAGGGAAACCAGGATCTGAGGATAGAGTCCTAGGAGAGATAGTGTCCCAATGAAAGAAGAGTAGTAAAAATATTGACTACTGATTAGACTTCAAATTGGGACAAAAACTGAGTCTTGCCTTTTGGATTTAGCAGTATGGAGTTATTGTTAATTTACTTTTGAAAGAAAGTAGGGTTTGAAAATCTGATTGAAATGTGTTGAGATTCAGAAAAGGAAATGGAAAATACTGGTTATATATCACTCAATTGAGAATGTTGACTATGAAGTACAGATGGGGTAATGAGGTAAATGTGGTATCATTGAAAGCATTTTCTTTTTTAAAAAATGGAGAACATAAAGAGCACGTTATAATTAAGCAGAAGAATTTCACTGAGAGAAGTTGTCATAAAATTAATAAACTTAATCATAAAATTAATGCTTCTTTGATGCTGGGAAGTGAACAAGTGAAAAATAGACTAAAAAGAGTAAGTAATAAATCAGGGGCTGGGACTGTAGCAGTGGTTAGAGCACTTGCCTAGCATATGTGAGGCACTGTCTTCAATCCTCAGCACCACATAAAAATAAATGAATAAAATAACTGTGTTGTGTCCATCTATAACTAAAAAAATAATTTTTTTTAAAAAATCAGGGTAGTCTTATGACCTTAGCCAGGGAAACAAAACCATCCTTCTGGGAATATGTAACATGATATTTCAGTTATATAAAAGTTAAGATAGTATGTTTTATTACTTATTAAATAAGAATGATCTCATTTTGTGAATAGAAAAATTATAAATCTTTTAACTATTTACCTTTTGTTCCTCCCTAGAAAGAATCATTGATATTAATAAATATATCTTTACCTTTTTGCCTGTACTTTATAGAATGAGGGAGCTATGTTGATTTTTTTTTTTTTTTTTTTTTTTTTTTTTTTTATGGTACTGGGGATTGAACCCAGGGGCACTCCACCACTGAGTCACATCCTCAGTCATATTTTGTATTTTATTTAGAGACAGTGTCTCACTGAGTTGCTTAGTGCCTTACTAAGTTCAGAGGCTGGCTTTGAACTCATGATCCTCCTGCCTCAGCCTCCCAAGTGCTGGGATTACAGGCGTGCAACACCACATCCGGCTGTTGATTGATTTTTTAATCAAAGCACCACATGTTTTGAAACATCATCCAAAATCTTTCCACGGAGATAAAAAAATGTAGCCATGTTTTTAAATCTATTTTTGCTCACTGGTATGTTTAATGAATATTTTGGTTTTTATGGTGATAAACTTAAAAATTTTATACTAAACATGATTTTTTTTTATATATTGTGGAAGATATTGTGGAAGAGAAGAAAAACTGACTTAAAATAATAAAAAGAAAATACCATTTTTCTAAAGATACAGTTTATGTACATAATTAAAAACAAAAATACAATCATGAGTTTGGTTTGACAGATAATGTGACACCATCTGTGAAAAATATAAAAGTGATGATTAGCATACATTATTTACTTCCACCAGGGTTCATCTCCTAGTGTGATCTGATATATTTGTCTCTGCAAAATGTTTAAAACACATTTTATAAATATTTAAACCTTAAAACCACTGAATCAAAAATTCTACATTACATAATATCATTTTGATTACGAGGCAAAACAGAATAAGTTTTGAAACCACCAAAAGTATATAAGATTGGTATGTGTGTTCTTCAAAATAAAGTTCTATGAACAAAACTTCTAAAAGTACTGAGGGTTTCTCGAGATACTGGCACAAACACAGGTTATCAAATGCATTCATTGAGAACATAGGTTTTGATGTCAGAGATGTATGAGTTGAGAGTGGTGGCTCTATGCCCTGAATGATTAATGCTCAGGAAATAAAATCTCCCTTTAAATCTCTTTCCTCATCTGTAAACGGGATCAATAATAGCTGCACGTACTTCATAACTTCATTCTGAGAATTTCCAAAGGTGGAAATTTCAGTATAGCACATCAGAAAACAAAATGTAGTCTGTTATTATTTTGTGGAGTACTCAAAGTTGCCAATAATTAGGTACTTTTGATATAGTAACAGTTAATAGCATGTCAGCATGTAGATAAAACTGAAAAACAGTAGAATGAGACAGACATTATTACCCTATATACATGCATGAAAAAAATTTTTAAAATAACAAAAAAATTTAAAAAAAACAGAAGAAAAAAACTGAAAATGTTACTGTAGTATGCTGATTTTAAGTCCTTTGAGTATAAACCAAGGAGTGGGAAAACTGGGTCAAAAGGTGGGTCCTTTCCAAGTTTTCTGAGGATTCTTCACCCTGCTTTCCAGAGGTGGCTGTACCAATTTGCAACTCCACCAGCAATGTAAAAGCGTGCCTTTTGCCCCACAGCCATGCCAACATCTATTATTGTTTGTGTTCTTGATAATAGTCATTCTAAATGGAGTAAGATGAAATCTTAGAGTTGTTTTAATTTGCATTTCTCTAATTACTAGAGATATTGAACAATTTTTCATATATTTATTAATTGCCTGTATATCTTCTTCTGTAAAGTGTCTGTCCAGTTCCTTGTCCCATTTATTGATTGGGTTCTTTGTATTTTTGGTGTAAAGTTTTGTAAGTTCTTTATAAATTTTGGAGATTAGTGCTGTATCTGAATTGCCTGTGGAAAAGATTTCCTCCAACTCTGTAGTCTCTCTTTTCACATTATTGAACGTATCCTTTGCTGAGAAAAAGCTTTTAGTTGGAATCGATCCCATTTATTGATTCTTGGTTTGATTTCTTGTGCTTTGGGAGTCTTGTTAAGGAAGTCTGAGCCTAAGCCTTAAAATAAGCATACTACAGTAATGCAGCCACATCAATGTTTATAGCAGTTCAATTCACAATAGCTAGATTGTGGAACTAACCTAGATACCCTTCAATAGATGAGTGGATAAAGAAACTGTGGTATGTATACACAATGGAATATTATTCCGCTATCAAAAAGAATAATATTTTGGCATTTTCAGATAAATGGATGGAGTTGGAGAATATCATGCTGAGTGAAATAAGCCAAGTCCAAAAAACCAAAGGCCGAATGTTTTGCCTGAGAAGTGGATAATGATATACAATGGGTGTGGGGTGTGGAGGCTGAGAGAAGAATGGAGGAACTTTAGATTATGTAGAGAGAAATTAGAGGAAGGGGGTATGAAAAATGGTGGAATGAGACAGACATCATAACCCTATGTACATGTATGATTATACAAATGGTGTGAATCTACATCGTGCCCATTTGTGTACAATGGATCAAAATGCAGTCTGGAAAATTAAAAAATAATAAAAAAATTTAAAAATAAATAAATAAAACAGAATGACATAAAAAAAAAAACTGAAAACGTTGGCTGTAATTATTCCTTTCATAAAATACTACACAACCCACAGCACAGATGATGGTGGGTAATTGACTTTCTTCAGACTTCCTTGCCTCCATTCACTTTCAGACTAGGTATAGATACATACATAAACTGGACTCATACCTTATATGAACCATCAACATTTAAAGAGAGAAATACATGGGATTTCAGTAAAATATGACTTTTGTTAGAACAATTGGATGTTTGGGTTTCCATATTTCATTCAGTAATAACAAGTTTGCTATCACAACTTCAAAGGTAAAAAGTAGAAAATTACTTGCAATCAAAATTTAAAAATTCTTTTTGCCCAGAGCCTTAGTCCTCTCCCCAGAGGCCTTTAATTTTGCATTTAAATTTAGTTTTGTGTGTTTGTGTTTGGTACCCAGTGACTTACTAAAAGTCCCCTAAACTTAATATTAAATCATTTAATTAAGAGCCCAAATGAATCTTCATGGTAACTTAGATTAATTTATTTTTCTAAGAGACAAAGACTGAAAATCAGACGATATAAAGGAATAAGTCTAGATTACTTAAGTAATTAGTGGCACAGGAAAGATAAGTATTAAAATTCCCCAATTTTCATCTATAATGATATGCTTGATTTGTTCTTTTAAATAATTCACAAATACTTATTTAAAACATATTCCAGTCCCAAAATCCTTGTCTGAAGTCTTTAAACCTGAATACATTTGGGAATCCAGGATTAATTTGGAAATTTATGCATATAGAACATTATCTGACATGCCGAGTAGAACCTGGTATCGTAACATTTATCAAAATAAAATTCATATATCTACAGTGAAGTGTGTGAATAGTCACACTACATGGGGCAAGTAAAGACTGGAAAGAGTCACACATGAAGTTTGGTCAAATTTGACCATCAAATGAATTATAAATTATAACTCTGATGTTTTCAATTGTAGCTAAAGCTATGTGGACATTAACTAATGTCTTATTATCTGTAATTCATTTTGCTGTTGAGGGAGAAAGATATGAAACTCCCATCATATTTTAATGATACAAGTACCAGACAGGAAAACCAATAGACAATATTTTCAAGGTTTTCCTTAGCATCAGACTCTGTTTAAACACTACCACATACATTAAATCAGAGTGGATGAGAAAACTGAGGCAGGCAGCAATAACTACTCTTCTGGCTTCCTTATTATTTTTACTATTTCAAGTTAATCCTCTGTACTCTTTGAATATTTATCTTCTTTAAATTCTGCTCTACAAATCTTTTGCCCAAACCATTTCAACTTTATTCCCACAGTTTGTATGATGCATACAAACTTCTCAGCAGGGCATTAGGTTTTGTCATCTGAATCTCTATCAAGTATCACACTTTATATTGAATCTAGTTTATTCTAAAATACAAAAATGCCAAATCCCTAATTCTTCTCAAAGTGTTTGCTCTTTTTATCATTCTGACTTTACATGTGTAGTGTATAGATGGAAAGAAAGTGAATTTTGAAATGTCAACCAAAGACATTGTAATAACAAATATAAACTACAGTAATAGAAATAACATTGTAAAGGAAAGAATGCATTTCATAGACTACCATGTAGTTCAATGTGAAACTTGAAGGAGAAGAAATAAGAATGACTCAAATATCCAAACCTGAATAACTGGAAATAATAACGAAAAATAGTTTTAGTTACTATGCCATTTTGGGTTTATTATGGCATGGCTGTCTATGACCATAGCCTCATTTCCAGTAACTGACCAGAGAAAACTCAGTGGTTTAGTCATGAAGCACTACTTGAAGTTTCCAGAATATGCTATATAAGATGCATCTAAACTTATAAAATACCTCAAAATATTGCTGAAAGACCAATCTTTTTTGGTCCATGACTTATGTGTACTTATAATCTATAATGTTTAGTAAATGCCCACCATATTCTGAATATTTTACTACATAGTAGCGATACAATATAGGGTGATAACAAAGTATTGTTTCAATTAATTACTCTCAAATTGTACAATTGTTAAGTGGAGGCAAATAGTATGATAAAAAAGAAAAACTGGGGCATAGGGAACTTGTATTGGGGAAATTGACTTCCTTTAAATAGAGATGATTAAGAAAAGACATGAAGGACAAACTTCAGTTATCCAGCATATATGGGAAGGATAGAGAGAAATGGTAGTAACATCTAGCTAGAAAGAAAAGTGTCTAAAATGATTCTAAAGGAAGAAAGAGAAAAAACACCTACTATGAAACCACCATTTGACCCAGCTATCCCACTCCTCGGCCTACACCAAAAGGACTTAAAATTAGCATACTATAGTGATGCAGCTACGTCAATGTTCATAGCAGCTCAATTCACAATAGCTAGATTGTGGAACCAGCCTAGATGCCTTTCAATACATGACTGGATAAAGAAGCTGTGGTATATATACACAATGGAATATTACTCAGCCATAAAGAAGAATAAAATTATTGCATTTGCAGGTAAATGAATGGAGTTGGAGAATATCATGCTAAGTGTAATAAGTCAATCCCCAAAAACTGAAGGTGGAATGATTTCTCTGATAAGTGGATGATGATACATGAGGGAGGGGTGGGTGGGAGACAAAAATGGAGGAAGGATTGATTGTATAGAGGAAAATGAGGGGTGGGGGGAAGAAAAAAATCACAGAATGAGACAAACCTATCACCCTATGTACATGTATGATTATGCAAATGGTATGAGTCTAGTTTGTGTACAACCAGAAAAATGATAGTTATACCCTATTTGTTTAAAATGAATGAAAAAAAAAAAAAGAAGAAGGTTAACATGGTTGAACAGAGAACAACAAAAGGTCAAGAGAATCTGGAGAGATGTGTGGAAGAGCCCAGGCAGAACTCTTCAGACTAACTGAAGAATTTTGTTCTTTATCCAAAAATACATTCAGACATACTTGAAATCAATTAATGTAATAATGTAATACACTGAATTAGTAGAATCCAAACAAAAGCCACATGATCATCTCAATAGAACAGTAAAAGCATTTGACAATACAACACTCTTCAGGATAAAAACCATCAACAAGTGAAATAAAAGGAATTTTCACAACCAGGTCATGGGTATCAACAACAACAGCAAATCACTACAGCTACCCTCATATGTAATGGCCAGATACAGCACGTTCCTCTCCTAAACAGGCATGACCACTGCTGTCTCATCCATTCAGTCCTACTCTGGATAGTCCAACAAGGACATAGAGCAAGTAGTAAAATAAAGACAATCTTGTGTGTGAATAAAGGAATTTTTAAAATTCCTCTCCTTATTGGCAGACAACAAGATTTTTTTAATAGAAAGTTCTGCAGAATCCACAGGCCAATCTTATCTTAGGGTACAAGAACAATATTTTTTTAATTGTACTTTTATATGCTAACATGAACAAAATGCCATTATTTCACTCAAAATAACATCAAAATGATGAGTTATTTAGAAATAAATGTAACAAAAGTGAAAGAGTTCTATGAGCTGGGCATGGTGGCGCACGCCTGTAATCCCAGCACTTGGGAGGCTGAGGCAGGAGCATTGCGAGTTCAAAGTCAACCTCAGCAACTTAGCAAGGCCCTAAGCAACTCAGTGAGACCCTGTCTCTAAATAAAATACAAAATAGGGCTGGGGATGTGGCTCAGTGGTGGATTGCCCCTGGATTCAATCCCCAGCACCAAAAAAAAAAAAAAAAAAAAAAAAAAAAATCTATGAAACATTGTTGAAAGAAACTATGAAATAATAAATGTAGAAATATTTTCACGAATTGGCAAAAATAATGTTTGCAGAGTGCTATTAATTCTCCACAAATTTATTTTTTGATTAAACACAATCCTTATCAAAAGTTGAACTGGTATTTTTTTTAAAAAATTAATAAGCTGACGCAAAGTTCATATTAAATTTTAAGAGCCCCACACGGCAACAACAATCTTGATAAAGAAGAAGAAAACTGGATAAATTAATATTCCAGTTACAAAACTTATCACACTTCAGTGATCACATGAGACACTAGCATAAATGTAAACTATATAATATATAATAAATATATATATATCATTAATACATAATAAATGATGCATCATAAGTTATACATCAGAGGTACCAACTTGGAATCCAGAAATAAATCCTTAAATTAAGGTTAACTTATTTTGTTTAATGTGCCAATTCACTAAATAAGGATTTTTTTTTCAACAAATGATTTTAAAACATTTGGATGTCCACATGCAAAAAGACTGATTCAGAACTTTGCCTCACAGTATGTATACAAATTAACTCCAAATGGGCAGTAGTGAAGAAAAGAGTTATCACAGCAGGCCTGAGACAGCTACTGTTGAATAGGCACACTTGGAAAATGGGCCATTGGTTAAAATCTGGGAATGAATTCAGGAGTATTTCCACTATTCCCTAAATAAGGGTGGCTTAATATTCCTATGTGGTTTGTAAAAATAATACGATTCATGCTGAATATTTGCTCTCCTTCTGTTAATCTGGAGTTTGGGGACATGGTAAGCAAAGAATATCTATGTGACTAGCTCTTGGCAGAAACCATAAGCAAAGATTCTCTAATGAGCTTTCCAAATAGACAAAAGTGCACAAGTTATAATTAGGTATTGGAGGAATTAAGCACCTTTTCTGTTCACATAAGTCTTTGGAGCTTTCCCCAGGTTTCCCATAACCTTCATCCAATATACCTTTCCCCTTTATAGACTTTAATTTGTGTTGTTTCTCTGTCCTAAATCTTAGAAGAGTGTATGACAATGCTGAGTTGTGTGATGTAAGTCATCCAGCAAATCACTGAAACCACCACAATCATAAGCCTAAATTAAACAGATATGAGAAAACATTAGAAAATCTTCATGATCTTGAGATTGGTAAAGATTTCTCCTATGTGACACCAGAATCACAAAGAATAAAAAAAATTGATGTTTGAACTTCACCAAATTAATTTTCACTTAAAGATACCATTAAGTAGGGCATAGACAAGCTACAACATGAAACAAAATAATTGCAACTGAATATATACACATACATACATGTATGTGCATTTACATATATCCATATACAATCTGACTCAACAAGACACAAGTTCTGTTGGAAATCCTCAAATATTTGAATGATATTTAGTCAAATTAAATACATGAATAGCTAATACACATAAGAAAAGATGTTCTCCTCAACGTCTTTAGTCATTAAAATTTAAAGTTCAACATAAGTTCACCAGATGACCAACTATTCTATTCTTATATATCTACCCAGAAGAAAGAAAATATATTTCCATAAAATAACTATATAGAGATGTTCAGAGAAACATTATTCATAACAGGCAAAAAGTGGGAGAAAACACAAAACATGGATGCCTTCTCTAACACAGAACCTCAAAATCATTACACCAAATAAAAGACTGTGGGCATAAAAGACTATATATTGTGTTATTACTTCATATAATTTGTGTAAAGGCAAATGTATATAGAAGAAAACATATTCATATATGCCTGAGGCTAGAAGTGGGAAGCAGAATTACTGCAAGTCAACTCCATGTTGTTTTTTTTTTTGCAGTGTTAGAAATATTTTTAAATTAGATTTGCTATTTGTGCCAGAATCCTACAAATTTTCTAAAAATGAATTGATTGTTTACTTATTATTAATAATTGTGATGCATGAAAATTATAACTTAATGAAGTTGAAAATTTAAACCATTTTTTAGGTTGCTTCATCTAATTTTTGTGAATTTTTCTTATGTGCTTAAGAAAGAAATTGTTCATTATATGTTAATAGTGTTGTTCAATCATAAGGCAACAGATCTTTCCTGTTAGTTTATACTTCTCTCAAATTTCACTGTATTTTGAAGCTATTTTTAAATGTACCGAACTAGACATTTTTGAAATATCTCCCTTGTTAAATTTTCCCTTAACATTACACTTAATTGCATTGGAAATTCTACTGCTTGAAAAAATATATATAGCTATGTCAGATTCTATTACATAGTGTTTCATGGATAGTGTTTAGCATTGACATTTCAGTGTTCCCATTTTTAGTGGTATTGTGTGGTCCAAAATATGTTCCCTTTTGTAAATCTTCCACAGATTTGAAAATAATGTATATTTTGTAGTTAGTGAATGGATTGTTCAAACGTCAGTTAGGCAAAGTTGGTTGATTTTTTTACTTCAATTTTTCCATTCTTTGGTGATTTTCTCTCTCTTTATTCCATTAATTATTAAAAGAGGGTATTAGACTCTCACTAAAATTATAGACTTGTGTATTTCTCTTGAATTCTATCAGTTTTTACTTAATAATTTTAAGTAGCAAAAATATGAGTTGTTATGTTCATTATTATTATGACAGGTTATTATTTATTATGAAATCTACTTTATCTGATATAGGTATATTTATTCCTGATTTACATTGATTAATGATAGCATGGTGCATCTTTTTCCATCCTTTAACTTTTAACCTTTTCGTGTCTTTATATATAAAATAAATTTTCTGTAGGTAGCATGCAATTATATATCAGGTTACTCTCTAATAATCTACGAATTCTTTTTCTTTTTTAAATGGGGATTGAACCCAGAGATCCTTAACCACTCTGGCACATCCCCAGTCCTTTTTATATTTTATTTAGACACAGGGTCTCACTAAGCTGCTTAAGGACACACTAAATTGCTGAGGCTGGCCTTGAACTTGTGATCCTCCTGCCTCAGCCTCCTGAGCAGCTGGGATTACAGACATGCACTGATCTATGATTTTAATTGGGGATATTTAGAACTTTACATTAGTGGCATTATGGATATTTTGGGTTTAAATCTATCACCTTGATTTTTTCTTTGTTCCATCTGTTCTTTGTTCTCTTCCTATTGCTTTGCCTTCTTTTTAAATCAACAAACTTTCTTCGATAGCAGTTTTAAGCTCACATTAAACAAAGGGGAATGAAAGGTGGGGGACAGGAAATAGGAAAGACAATGGAATGAAACTGACTTAACTCTCCTGTGTATATATATAAATACACCACAGTGAATCTCCACATCATGTACAACCACAAAACTGGGATCCTAAATAGAATAAGATGTACTTCATGTATATATAATTATGTCAAAATATATGCTACAATCATGAATAACTAAAAAGAACAAATGAAAATTACAAAGTAATAAGATCATTCAGTTTATTCCCATTTTAAAATGTGCACAACCTCCCCCAACTATGTACAGTGTGTACTGCATTGATACATATGTGACAATTGATAAACTTACATTATGCACCATAATCACCCCAAGTCCACAATTTACATTAGGATGTTCTACTTTCTGAGGGTTTTGACAAATGTACCATGACATGTAACTACCATTATAGCATCAGAAAGAATAGATTCATTGCCTTAAAATTCCTCCAAGCTCTGCAACTTCATCCTTTTTTCCACAGTTGTGCCTTTTCCAGAACATCATGTAAGTGGACTCACAGTTTCTCTCTTTTGCAGGTTGTCTTCTTTCACATAGTAATAAGCATTTGGGTTTCTCCATGTCTTTTGTGCCTAAATAGCTCATTTCTTTTTAGCAGTGAATGATATTACATTGTCTAAATGCATCAGTTTATTTACCTTCTCATCTACTGAAGGACATCTTGGTTGCTTCCAAGTTTTGGCAATTCTGAATGAAGATGCTATAAATATTCATGTGCAGGTTCTTGCATGGATGAAAGTTTTCAGTTCATTTGAGTAAATACCAAAGAGTGTGTTTTTTTTAATTGTATGAGAAAATGTATTTACTTTTATAAGAAACTGCTGAACCATCTATCAAAGTGGTCACACAATTTTGGATTGCCACCATCAACAAATACGAGTTTTATATCTCATCCTCATCAGCATTTCTTATTGCCAGGGTTTCAAATTTTGGACATTGTAACAGATGTAAAGTGTTATATCATTCTTGGTTTAATTTGCAATTCCCTAATGGTATATTAAACTGAATATCTTTTTATATGTTTACTAGTCATTTGTACATACTCTTAGGGAAGTAAAGGTGTTTTAAATGAGGTTGTCCATTTTGATATTGTTGAGTTTTAAAGAGTTCTTCAAATTTTTTGAATAACTGTTCAATATCAGATACATCTTTTGCAAATACATGTTCCCAACCTAAAGTTTATCTTTTCATTCTCCTTTCACTTTGACAGATCAGAAATTTTAATTTTAACAAATTCCAACATATTATTTATTTCATTCATGCATTGTGCCTTTGATGTTATGTGTAAAAAAATCATTATTATATACAAGGTTATCTAGGTTTTGTCCTATGTTGATTTGTAAGAACTTTATAGTTTTGTGTTTCACTATAGTTCCAGCACCCATTTTGAATAAATATTTCATAATGGCTGTCGGGTTTATTTTTGTATCCATTTATTTGCATATGGATATCCATATGTTCCAGTATCATTTAAAAAAAAACTGTTTGCTTCATTACCTTTCCTTTGTTCCTTTGTCAAAGATAAGTTTATGATACCTATGTGGGTCTACTTCTGGGCTCTATACTCTGTTCCATTACTGTCTATAATTTCATTCATGTCACACAGTATTGGTTATTTTTATCTGTATATTAAGTCTTGATGACAGGAAGCAACATTCTCTGACTTTGTTTTTCTTCAGTTTGATCTTAGCTACTGTGAGTCTTTTGTCTTTCTTTAAAAAGTTGGGAGCTAGTTTTCCGACATCCCCAAGAATTTTGATTCATCTTTCATTGAATCTAAAAAAAAGGTGGGGCAAAACTGATGTCTTTATGATACTGAATATTTTTTCATGAATATGGTAATAATTCCTCAATTTATTGAAATAATCTTTGATTTCTTTTTTTTAACATTGTTTAGTTTTCCTGATGTACTACTTATGAATATTTTGGTATATTTACACCTTAATTTTTTCCCCTTGGGTGCTAATGTGAATGGTGCTGCTTTCTAATTGTAAATTTCACTTGTTCATTGATGGCATAAAAATGATAGTTAACTTTTTTTATTAACTTGTTAACCTGCCAATTAGCAATAATTATTTTTAATTCCAGAAATTCGCTGGGTTGTTGTTTGTTTGAATTTTACACATGGATAATCACTGTATTTGTGAACAAAGTTTTATCTCTTTCTTCTTAATATGCATTAGTCATAAAATATAATAAAGTGCATTATTTTATTTTCTTGTCTTATTGCATTAGCTAAGATTTATAGTAGGATATTCAAAAGCAGTGGCAAGTAGGGGGCATCTTTGTCTTGTTCCCAATCATAATAGGCAAATGTTTTCCCATTAGGGAAGTAAATTGTTAACCAGAGTGTTGGTTTGTAATATTATTTTTAGATTGAAGAAATTCCTCTATTTTCCTAGTTTGCTGTAAGTTTTTAATATGAATGGGTGTTCTGTATTGTTAAATGCCTCTTCTGCATTTAACATAATAAAGTAATTTTTCTTCATTAGCATGCTTACGTAAAGTACAGTCATTGCATTGAAATGTTTGGCAAGCATTGCACATATGAAAAATCCCACAACAGTAATATTCAATTCTTTATATACATAATTGGAAGTGATCTGTCAATATTTTATTGACAAGTTTTACATCTATTTTCATGAGAAAATGAGACGATAATGTTCTTTTCTTGTAATGTCTTTGTATAATTTTTTTCTTCAATGATTAGCAAAATTCACCAGGAAGCATATGGTGCTTCCTTGTTAGAAGATTATTAATTATAGATTCAATTTCTTTAAAGGGTATAGGCTTATTCAGATTGTCTATTTCTTCTAATTATGTCTTCTCTGAGATTAGTTCATTTCATGTAGATTATCAAATTTGTAGACATAAGATTTTCATAATATTGGTTTGTATTTCTTTTAGTACTAAAGAAATCTGTAGAATGTCCTCTTATTTTTTTTTTTTTATTTTATAACTTGTATTATCTCTTCCATCGTCTTTCTCTCTCTGTCCTTTGTTATCCTGGCTAAAGACCTATTGATTTTATGACCATTTCAACGAGCCAGCTTTTTTAATAATTTCTCTGTTGATTTTATATTTTCAATTTATATGATTTCTGCTCTAATTTTTATTATTGCATCTTTTCTCACTTTTAACTTAATATACTCTTTTTTCTATTTTCTTAGGTGGAAGCTTAGATTATTGGTTTCAGATTTCTCTTCCTTCCTAACATATTAATATAACAATACAAAATTTTTTAAACACTGTTTTTGCTGCACTCCACCAATTTTGATTTACCATTTTTATTTACTTTAACCTTCAAATTTTCACTTAAGATTCCTATTTGACGGATATATTTTAAAATGTGTTATTTAATGTCTACATATTTGGGGAATTCTACTAGCTATTTTCCTCTTAACAATTTCTAGGTTAAATCTGTTGTCAGAGAGTTGGTATTTTATAATTTCCATTCCAGTAAACTTTTATGGTACATTTGGCTACACAGAATATACTTATCATGTTAGCTTGAGAATGATGTATAATTGGCTTTTGTTAGATGAACTAGTCTATAGATTTCAATGATATCCAACTGACTAATGCTGCTGTGAGTTTAATATGTCCTTAATGGCCTGCTGGATCTATCCATTTATAAGAGCTATTAATCTCTCCAACAACAATAGTGAATTTATCTATTTCTTCTTTCATTCCATTAGTTTTTGCATCACATATTTTGATGCTCTGTGGTTAGGTGCATTTACACTGATGATTAATTAATTCAGTATTCCTGAAACACTGGCCTTTTCATCATTATGTAATGGCTCTCTGCTTTTTATCTATGTGTCTGTCTTTTTAGTGAGTGTTTTGTAGATAACATATGGTTGGATTTTGTGTTTTGAGGTGCTACAATAATCTTTGTCTTTTAATTGGTGTATTTAGCCCTTTAACATTTAAAGTGATGATTGTTTTTTCTTTTTTTTCTTTAATTTTTGATTGATTCATTGAATGCAAATGGAGTACAGCTATTGTTTTTCGGGTTGTACACAAAGTAAAGTCACCCCATCTGTGCATTCATACATGTACACAGGGCAATGATGTCTGTCATACATACTGTTATTATTCTTACCCGCCAAACTCAACCCCACCCCTCCCTTCCCTCTATGCTCTCTATCCTTTCTCCATTCTTGCCATCATTCCACCCCACATTGTGCATCATCATTCACTTATCAGAGAGACCATTCGGCTTTTGGATTTTTGGGATTGGCTGATCTCACTTAGCATAATAGTCTCCAACATCATCTATTTATCTACAAATGCCATAATTTTATTCTTCTTTATGGCTGAATAATATTCCATTGTGTATATATACCACAGTTTCTTTATCCATTCATCTACTGAAGGACATCTAGGTTGGTTCCACAATCTAGCTATTGTGAATTGAGCAGCTATGAACATTGATGTGGCTGCATCACTGTAGTAATCTGATTTTAAGTCCTTCGGGTATAGGCAAAGGAGTGAGATAGCTGGGTCAAATGGTGGATCCATTCCAAGTTTTCTAAGGAATCTCCACACTGCTCTCCAGAGTGGCTGCACCAACTTGCACTCCCACCAGCAATGTATGAGTGTACCCTTTTCCCCACATCCTCGCCAACACCTTTTGTTGCCTGTATTCTTAATAAAAGGCATTCTAATTGGGGTAAGATGAAATCTTAAGGTGGTTTTGATTTGCATTTCTCTTATAACAAGGGATGTTGAGCATTTTTCATAAATCTGTTAATTGCTTATAGATCTTCCTCGGAAAAAAAGGTCTGTTCATTTCCTTGGCCCATTTACTGATTGGGTTATTAGTATTCTGGGTGTAAAGATTTTTGAGTACTTTGTAGATTCTGGAGATTAGTGCTCTATCTGAAGTGTGTGTGGCAAAGATTTTCTCCCACTCTGAAGGCTCTCTCTTCACATTGCTGATTGCTTCCTTTGCTGAGAAAAAGCTTTTTAGTTTGACTCTATCCCAA
>JAJEJO010001976.1:332240-367049 GCA_020662805.1 Glaucomys volans
GTACATGGATGCACCATTGTTTGGTGCATAAATATTTATGATTGTTATGTCTTGCTGATTTATGCTTCCTTTAAGCAGTATGAAATGTCCTTCTTTATCCCTTCTGACTAACTTTGGTTTGAAGTCTACTTTATCTGAAATGTGGATGGAAACCCCTGCTTTTTTACTCAGTCCATGTGCATGGTATGTTTTTTCCCAACCTTTCACCTTTAGTCTGTGGGCATGTTTTTCTATGAGATGAGTCTCTTGAAGGCAGCATATTATTGGGTCTTTCTTTTTAATCCAATCTGCCAGTCTATGTCTTTTGATTGATGAGTTTAGGCCATTTACATTCAGGGTTATTATTGAGATATGACTTGTATTTCCTGTCATTTTAGCTTTTTGGGGGTTTTTAGCTTAACTTTGTTTCTCCTTTGATTGACTCTTTCTTTAGGGTAATTCCTCCCCATGATGACTGAGATTGTTATTTTTCGTTTCTTCCTCTTCGTATATGTTCTTGAGCATGTTCTGTAGGGCAAGCTTTCTCTTTGTGAATTCTTTAAGCTTTTGTTTATTATGGAAGGATTTTATTTCGTCATCAAATCTGAAGGTAAGTTTTGCTGGGTATAAGATTCTTGGTTGGCATCTGTTTTCTTTCAGAGCTTGAAATATGTTGTTCCAGGCCCTTCTTGCTTCTAGGGTCTGGGCTGAGAAATCTGCTGATATCCGTATTGGTTTCCCCCTGTAGGTAATCTGATGCTTTTCTCTCATAGCCTTTAAAATTCTATCTTGGTTTTGCATGTTAGGTATTTTCATTATAATGTGCCTTGGTGTGGATCTGTTGTAATTCTGTGCTTTTGGTGTCCTGTAAGCTTCTTATAATTGATTTCCCAGCTCATTCATCATATTAGGGAAATTTTCTGATAATATTTCCTTGAACAGATTATTCATACCCATGGTTTTTATCTCTGTGCCTTCCTCAATCCCGATTACTCTTAAATTTGGTCTTTTCATGATGTCCCATATTTCTTGGAGGTTTTGTTCATGATTCCTAACAATCTTCTCTGTTTGGTAGTCTTTGTTTTCAAGATGAAATATTTTGTCTTCATTGTCTGAGATTCTGTCTTCCAAGCGATCTATTCTGTTAATTATGCTTTCTATTGAGTTTTCAGTTTGGTTTATTGTTTCCTTCATTTCCTTGTTTCCTTCAAGGATTTCTGTTTTGTTTTGTTTTTTTTCAGAACTTCTATCTCTTTATTGAAATGTTTTTTTGCTTCCTGCAATTGCTCTATTAGCTGATTATTCATAGCCTGAATCTGCTCTCTTGTCACATCATTCTCTTCCTGGATCATTTTAATTATGAACATTCTGAACTCCCTTTCTCTCATTCCTTCTACCATGCTGTCTTTGGGTTCTCTTGATGTATCATCTAGGTTTGTTTGGGAGACTTTCCCCCCATGTTTTCTCATGTTGCTCTTGTTTCTTCCCCTCTAGTAATGCGAATCAGAGGTATTGCAATTTCCCTGTAAAGACTTAAAATGTCCCTGCAGATTTCCAGTAACTCACCTGTTATTTGAGAGGTGCTTGATCAAGTGGTGACCCAGGAAAGGTGCTGTCCCACTACCTCCAGGTAGGGAATGATCAATGCTTCTGGACAGAGGCAGCCTGGTGTTGATAGAAAATCAGATACAGCAAGGTGCTAGACCCCGGGCCAGGTTGTGGACCTGGGCACTAGACCAAGTTGGGGTGGGGGCACAGAACTGTGCTCAGTGATGGAAACACTGGGCTTGAGAGCCCAGGCAGGCCTGAACTCCTTGGTGGGGGCTCAGGCAGTGGCAAGTGGTTGCTCTCTCCCGGGGACTCTGTAAAATGGCGCCAAAGGGCCTAAACTCCCCGCTGGAGCTGGCGACTCCAGCAGCTCCAGGCCAGATCTCTCCAGGAGCCACAGCGCAGTGGCGCTGGAAGACCGGAGCTCAGCTCTGAGGATTCAGGCAGATGGTCGCTCTCTGCCAGGGAAGCTGTAAAATGACCTAAAGTGATTATTGTTATAGTTTATAACATGATTGTACTGTTTTGTATTGAGAACCATTTTCCCACTATTTTTATCTTCCACATTTTCTAACTTTTGAGGCTGTAATTGAGTAATTGATATTTTTATATTTTCTTCCTGTTCTTATCCATTAATTATACTTATTTTAAAACAGTTTTAATCTTTGCCCTAGACTGTTGTACACATTTACACCTACTTCATGACGAATTTTATATAACACTGCTCCACTTTATAGCATTATCTTTATAGTTATATCTAGCATTTCTGTTGAAGCCCTTAGGCTCTTAATCATAGGTTAGTAAAAAAGTTCTGGTACAATAATTCCAAGGTACCTTATAATAATAAAACTCAACTAATTGCTCCTTCCCATCTTTTGTAGCTTTGTTATCATTTTATACATAAGCACACATAAACATATATATGTATATATATACATATAATCATATAAAAAGGAATACGTTTTTGCTCCTGTTATTGTGAACAAAATTTTGTTAGATCAATTAAGAGTAGGAAAAATATAAGGTTTTTTTTCTTCACTTTTTTCATCTTTGATATTATTTTGTCATGTATATCTGAATTTTGACCTATGTTATTTTTCATCTAGCTAAAACACTTTTAACATTCTTGCAAGGCAGTATTACTGGCAACAAACTCCGTCAATTTCCATTTGTATGAGAAAGCCTTCATTTCTTCTTTGTTTTTTAAGGATAATTGGATGGAGTACAGAATTCTAGGTTGGTGGGAATTTTTCTTTTCTGAATATTTAAATATTTTACTTCATTCTTTTTTTACATGGCTTCAAATATGTCTGATGTAATTATTATCTTCAGTTCTCTATTGGTAAGTTACTCCACGCTGGTTTCCATCAATATGTTTACTTTACATTTAATATTCTGATGCTTGACTATGATATGCTTAGGTGTAAGCGCAGGAGGTTTTTTTTTGCTTTTGTTTGGTTTTGTTTGTTTTTGGTTTGGGTGTTTTTTTGTTTTTTTGTTTGTTTGCTTTTTGTGGTTTGTGTTTTTGTTTAGTTTTATTTCATTTACATCTTTGTTTGCACTTACCCTGTTTGGCATTCTCTAAGCTTCCTAGATTTGCAGCTTGGGGATTTGCAGTAATATGGGGGAAATTCTTAGTCATTTCCCTCTATTCCCTCCTGTCTTCTTGTTTTTCATTTTCCAATATATTAATACCTTTTGTAGATATTCCAAAGGTCTTGGTATTGCCTCTGGTTTTGTTTCTTTTTCCAGTATTTTTCATCTTTGAATTTCAATTTTGGAAGGCTATCTTGGCCAGTACTCAAGTTAAATTATTTTTCCCCCTCAGTATATCCATTCTATCAAAGAGTCCATCAATGATGATTTTATTTTTATTGCAGTGATTTGGCTCCCCCACAATTTTTTTTTTTATTCCATATTATGTTTTTCTTCAATCTCTCTACTTTATCCATCTGTTTTTGAATGTTATCTAGCTTTTCTGTTGAAGCCCTTAGGCTCTTAATCATAGATTATTTAAAAAGTCCTGGTATGATAATTCCAATATTCTTGCCATATCTTATTCTTTTTCTGATATATACTCAGTATATGCAAACTGTATATGTATGTATTTGTTTTGTTTTGTCTTTTAGTGTTCCTTGTGTTTCTTAAAGAGACATTATATACCAGGGTGAATGGAGTATGGTAAATAGGCTTTAGCAACGTAGAGAGAAATGGAGGTATTTAATAGCCTTATCATTACGTCTTAGTCTCCTGATATTTCATCCACCGGGAATATAAGTTTCACCAGAGCTTCCTAGTATTTCCCCCTTAGGTGGGACAGAATGACTAGAGGAAGCTAGAGATAGACATTGCTCTTTTGTCCTGTAGGATAAGTTTTGATTAAACCCAGTTTTGATTAATTGAGCCGGGTGCACTGGCACATTAATTGAGCCGGGTGCACATGCCTGTTCTCCCAGCACCAAGGAAGGCTGAGGCAGGAGGATCCCAGAATCAAAGCCAGCCTCAGCAACCAGCAGAGAGTAAGCAACTCAGTGAGACACTCTCTCTAAATAAAGTAAAACAGGGCTGGGAATGTGACTCAGTGGTTGTGTGCCACTGAGTTCAATGCCTGGTATAAAAACAAAACAAAAAACAAAACATAAAATTGAGACTCTCTGAAGATTTTAACTTGTCCTTTGAAGCCTCCAGAAATTTGTTAGTTTCAGTTCAGATTTTCCTATGCCAGAACTGGTCCTTGCTGAGGTTTCTGCTCTTGTGTTTCTCTTCCATTAACTCATGATTTTCTGTACATATCTGTCTATCTTTCCAATTTTCAGGGTATCTGTTTGCCCTGTGACATGACTTCTCTGATGGATGTAAAAATCATTGATTTTAACCCTTTTTCAGCTATCACGTGTTAGGATAAATTGGTAGCTGCTACTCTTGCTGTATGTTGAACTGGAGAACAGATGTCCTGAATTCTATTTATATTGTGCATTTCTTGATACTCATTATTCATATTTTATGTTCTCTCATAATACTTAGCTTATTAGAATCTGAGTGTGTATAATATTCCAATTCACCCACAGTAAAGAGCCTTATAACATTTCACATTTCCATTTTTTTCTCATCTTTGCCTTTTTCTATCAAATACTTTAATTTACATGTACGTAAACCCCAAACTACAAAGTTATTTTTGTTGAAATACCAAGTTAACTTTTTTAAAGTTAATTAAAAGCTAAGTGTGTAGATTCTTGCATATTTACCTATGTAGTTGTCGATGCCATTTCTTTTACTTCTTTTTTTAGTAAATACGTCTGATTCATGTTTCTTCTTCCTGTAAAATTTCCTTGAACCTTTTGGTAGTGATGGTCCAAAACTTTCAGCTTTTGAATGTCTAAATACAATCTTGAATTTACCATACAGTTAAAAATGTTTTTCTCCAGGTGTATAATTCTAAGTTCACTATTTTTCAAGCACTTTTAGATATTTCTACACTGTGTTTTTCTGTCCATTGTTTCTGATGAGAAATCTGTTGTCATTGTGGAGGCTATTACTCTATTTATGTACTTATGTTTCTCTTCTTGTTTTTAATATTTTCTTTATCATTAGATTATAGCAACTAATAGATAATTTTAAGTTTCCGGTGTTCACATTAAATATAATAGAAAGAAAAAGATGAACCTAATTTTGTTATATGTTCTGTGTACCTCAACTGTACATGATATTATCTTTCAGTTAATTTTAATATATTTTGATTCAGTTCAATTTACACAAAGCTACTAATAAGATGCTTTCAATTTTTCATGCTGTCCTTGAAATTTTATTTTATTAATTTTATATTTGTAGCACATCTCTATTTGAATACTATACTGTAAATGGTAATATATGGTGTGTATTTGTATTTCTTCATATTTACAGTTATATTAACCAAACTCTCTGAACATATGTTCAGATTTTCCATTAAATGAATTGAATACAAAATGTCGTTCCCTTTAAATCTTCATAGCCATCTAAATAAAACTCCTTCACAATTTTTATAAAAACTGATATGATTTTGAAGAAAAGTGGTACTGATTTAAATTATATCTGTATATGTTAAGGAAATTCACTAACTTCTGTGTCAACTCAGCTTTGTCAACATCATAGTCAGTAGCATATATCAAAAACAGTTATGAAGACTGGGCAATTTGGTGCATGCTTGTAATCCCAGAAACTCAGGAAGGTAAGGCAGGAAGATCACAAGTTCAAGGCCAGCCTTGGCAACTTAGTAAGACTGTCTCAAAATAAAGTAATAATAATAATAATAATAATGGGGATGTAGCTCTGTGGTAGAGCACATCCCTAGGATCAATATCTGGTACTTAAAAAAAACAGTCTGTGATACTGAATTCTTCAATCAATAGTATGTTTTTCCATTTGGGTAGATTTTTGCAACATTGTGTGTGTGTGTGTGTGTGTGTGTGTGGGTGTGGGTGTGTGTAACACTATAAATCACAACTAAAATCATTTGGATGTTGATTAGTGTTAGAAAAATGTGTGAAACTATAATTCATGCCTATTTTGAAAAGTTTCATTTTCAACTTACATTTTATATCTATTTAGTTAACAAATATTCTTCCTCTTGAACTTCAAATTGAACTCATTCTTACGCAAGGTGATATTTCCAAGAAAACAAAAAACACTGCCATTTTTTTGTCTTAGATTATTAACTATTTGGCAGGCATTCCTTTGCTTTCAAGAAAATCTTCAATTGGAATTAACAGTACAGTAAATCTTCTTTAAAAATAAAATGAAATGCTTCCATGTTGAACCAAAGTAAATTGGGAAAGAACACACGACTAATAAATTCATTGTTAATGATTCATAGCATCTGTCATACAGATAGCAGTTTTACAACTATATCCATGACGATTTAATAAGTCTGCTTCAGAAACCAAATACAAATATTTTCAATATGTATAATATATTCAAATGAAGCCATCAGAGCAACATCAGTCCCTTGCTTTAACCTTCTAATAATGTATTTTTATTTTTGACCTAAAATAGTTGGAGCACCATCTGTCAAGACAAAAACCAATTCTCTCATATGTAGATCAAAAACTTCTTAACAGAAGTAAAATACAAAAAGATAATCCCATCATGAGCACGATTTTTAGGCTGCAAAATGATGAAAAGTCTTCATAAGATCAATTTCTTTGATGCCAATATTTCTGTACATATTAATTGCATGGAGTCTATTATATTACCTAATTCATTGAATGTTGAAGAAATGATTTGTATTTTTCATCATGGAATCTCATAGAGAAATATCCAACATACTTTCAGTCTCTGTTGGTTTAATTTTGATATAGTAAGCCCTTTTGCATCTCTTCTAAATACTATACCAGTGGCATGCTTTTTAAAATTTTAACATTTTTTGTTTGTTTGTTTGTTTGTTTCTTTTTGCAGAGGCTCAAACCCAGGGGCTCATGCATGCTAGGCAAGCACTCTAGAACTGAACTATATCCCCAGTCAACTCTTTTTAAATTTAAAATAAGTGCACATATTTTTTAGCCTGGCAAAATAATGTAATCATACTGTAAATAGAATGATTATTTAACTTTAATAAACAATTACAGTTTGTAATAATATGTTGTGATGCATCCTATTTGCATGAATATTTATATAAAACCCTTACAATGATAAAATTGGTGCATAAAAAAATAAAAGAAATTCAAATAATCCCCTTTCAACTAACTACATTGATGAGTTGTCTGTGTATAGGAAGGATTCATGTGCCCAACATATGTACCACAAACTAATATTATCTTTGATGATGCAATCGAACTGTGTATTACAGAAATTATTTTACATTGTTTAATTTTATAATTCAAAATAAAATTAATTGAATGTAAATAAGACTGAAATTTTAGTTCCTCCATTATATTCTTCACATTTTAAGTGATCCACCATCACATGCATATAATATTGACTGACATAGTAGACAGTGTGGCTTTAGATGTTAACATGTACAGACATAAAAACTCAGTTTACTCTTAAATGGCATTTACCACTTTATATCAAACTTAAAGCACTGTTTTTCCATCTTTCTCTCCACTTTTAAACTATTGATTTTACATATGTATTCTACATCTGCTATAAATCCATAATAATAAATTGCTATTTATTTTATGGAGACTTTTTTACTGAGCAAAGTATGTTTTACATTTATTCACATAGGGATCATTTTGGGTTCTGTCTATTCTTTTGTACAGATTCAAATTCCTTCTAGTATTAATTCACTTTGCCCAAATAACTGTAACATTTCTTGTTCTTTTTCTTTAACTTTCTGATGAAATCTTCATTTTTCTCTCATTTAAAAATTTAGAAAAATTACTTTAAAACCTGAAAAGTTGATAGTTTTGAGTGGCATCCAGAACAAGAGAAAGCTCTGCTATAGGTCCAGGTTCCTGTACAAGCTGCTCTACCATTTAGGCCATAAGACCCAGCAGATGCAATGGTGTTTGAAGTGTCAGTGATAGATGGGGATGCTATTTGTAGCCTTTGGCAGGAGTATATAGACAAATAACAATACATGCTTTTAAGATTTTGGAACAAAACTCTGCCATTCACCACAAATAACTACTCTCCTTTAGAGAAAGGGCTTTTCTTTCTTTCTTTCTTTCTTTCTTTCTTTTTTTTGTACTGGGGATTGAAACCAGGGGCACTCCACCACTGAGCTCTTGACCTGCTACTGAGCCTTACTAGAAACCAAATGCTTAACTCTGGGCTTCCAAGTTACCATATGACCTAGCTGCACTTCATAAATTATGTGTTATCTGGCCCACTAAGCTAAAGCAGGCACACACAGCAACCTCCCGTCACCAAACCGAATGGGTATACACGTGGTAGGGCCTAAGCAGTCTCCAAAGGCACAAATAAGGCACAATTACTTATGGCTCCCAGTCTACTACATTGCCTTCTCTCTCTCAGCCTATACCTTTGGCCTTATGGATAGTTTCCTATAATCAGTTAACAGAGAATAAAACTTGAGCGTGATCTATACATGGTCCTATAAAAGATGCAGTTCCACCTGAGTGTAGATTGCTGCAGCATTATAGCTCCCTTCTAGAAAATTCATGGAAGACAATATGAAGGGAAATCCTTCCAGTGGACAGAACTTCCAGCAATGCACAAAGTTGTTCCATTTACCTCAAGAAATGGCCTGATGTTTTACTCTTTACTAGAAGCCAGAGGGCACTATTTTGTCCCCTTTAAATACGTAAGCTAAACTTCAAACTTTATAAGTTCATTGTCTTACCTCACACTGGCACAGAGTTTTGTCTTTTATTCTTTGCCAGGACATACACACAGACGAACACAACATATACACAACACATCTAGAGGACAACACATTTTCTTTTTGTTTATGTTTCATATATCCATTTTAAGCTACATGTTCTTTTTGTTTGTTTAAGATGTTGTTCTTTTTTTCCTTAGAAAAGTCTTCTAACTATGTGAGCATCCACAACTTAAATAACTTTTTTATGACAATTTATTTCTTAGCATATTTTATAGCATTCTATAACAAAAGACTAGACTGCATTTCATTCATCCTTAATTATATAGCAATTATCACTGAAACTCTTAGCATACAGAATATATTCAAAAATGCTAATAAAATTGAAGTTGTGTTATTATAAATATTAGATCAAGTAAGATATAAAAGAGGAAATACTATGAAATACTAGATCTCTTATTATAATCTCTTGTACATAATTGCCAATTGTAAATTAATAGAGTTTTAGCAGAACTTCATATTTAGGTATACTTTGTTTCCTGTGACTACAGGAAAACAAGAAACCCTACTAAGTAAATAATCTGGATAAGAAGATGGAAATTCATATAAAATTTTTGATTGATAGTGAAGAGTCCTAGATAAATTAATGCATTAACAAATCTGTAAGAGGGATTATGCTTTACAATAACATAGGTAGAATAGCAATTTAATGTCCTTAAATGTTTAAATACTGAGGCCAATATACCAGAGAAAAGAAAGGCCAGGAAAGATAGGACAGCATAGCACCCTGGATGAAAAAAAAAAAAAGAATTACCCTCAGTTTCCTTGGTGTGCACAGACACTATGTGAGATGGTCTCCCATTCATGAGTTAAAGTGTTATTCTTAGTGACTTCATTGTCTCTAATAGGCTGCCTCCCTGTACTCATGTCACTAGCCCTATTTCTTTCTTTTTCCAAATCATAGAGAACGATTCATAGTAGAACTTCAAAGTCATAAATGACTACATTTATCCCCAATTGGGGATAGCTAAATAATAGTGAATGGAAATGTAGAGTATTGATCAGCAGTAATATTCTTAAATTATTGAAATGAATTGTTTTATTATGTTGTACATGATATAAAGTTTTAGCATTTTGAACAAAAATCCAGCTTCTTAAAACATACATGTGCAAAACTTCAAGAACCAGGAAGATTTGCATCATATGCACACATGATAGCAAATTCAATCATCGCTTTTGCAAAATAGCTCTTTAACACTTAAAGTGAAACTAGCTTTGTTTCAAGAGTCTTGAAAGCATTTGTAAACTAGCATTATCTCTACTAATAGTACACATACAGAATCTTGCCCAGCGAACAGTCTTATATGAAAATATATGCTTAGCATTTTTTTAAGTATGTTTCTTAGATGTGCTCCAATTTTCAAATTCTGTGGAAGTTTTAACTTTTCTCCTAGTTGTTATGAACCTCTCAGAGGAATTAGAATTTCAAAGAGTGAAAAAGCCGCATTTACAGGTGTGAATGAGCAACAAAATTTCCCCCTCCACCCTCCCTGCCCTAGCATTGAACAACAGCTGATTTTTCATTTCGGGTTTCTATCACTCATATATTGGTTCCCAAACTAATAGTGCAATTCTGTTGATAAAGCTTAATGTAGATATGGTAAAGAATGTGGTCATTTATAATAGGTGAATAGCTGCCCAAGCCATTTAGATACCAGACAGCCGTAAGTGCTCTGTGATTGAGATGGAATATGGACGTCTCATTTAAAAGAGAGTCAAGCAGTTCATTAATTTATGCCCTTTTAAACCCATGAATGTTTTGTAATTCCTAGATTTTAGAGAAGTTTTAAAAGTCTGGTCTAAAATGCCACAGGCACATTAGCAGAAACATTTAAAGCTGTTAGAGGCTTCCAGCAGATTGTATTATTTATTATGTGCAGGCTCTAGAGGCTAAGAGCAGCTGAAAGGATGGCAATGCCAACAGCTGAAAATGAGGATTCTCTAAATAAAGGGCCAGTTGCCATTTAGCCTGATGTGTAAAGAACTGAAAATAAAGTGAAACTTCTGTGAAAACAAAAATGAGTCCTTCTATCCTTGTGTAACTGAAAGTGGAAATGTTTGTACATTATTTCATCAGAGGGTATAATTAAAAATAGATGTCTCCCTCCCTGCATGAGTGAAAGAGCTGTCATGAACAAATAAGAAACTGAATATGTAAGCACATTTTAGATCACAGGATATTCTTCAAAACCTGTTTTTACTATTATTATTATTAATATGATCATATATAATAAATGTCATGCATATTTATTTAGTATATGAATGAACTTAGTAAAAAAATTCTTAGCAAATTTCTGGACTTACTTATTTATTTTTACCAATGAGAACCATTCTTGTCATCTAGATTGGTCCTTATTTCACTTTTAAGGGTGAAGCCCTAGATTGGGTTGACATTATGACACAAAGGGATGCTGAGAAATAAAGAAAATATGGCTCCCAAGGTTGAATTAGCTCAGGAGTCTTTGTCCAGGCATGTCATGTAAAAATTTGGGATATGAGCCATTAGTTTGCACTCAAAAATTTTCACCAATATGATTCAATTTATGAACCAGATGAAAAAAATAATAATTGAAAGGCTTATTGTCCACCTCTCCTAAAAGTCTTAGGAAGATGATCCCTACATGCTTCTTAGTGAACTCATTGTTCTCTTTAGTATAACAAGAATGTCAAGATTTGTGATTTAGGACGTAAATAAGACTCACATACTGGATCCCCCACATTTCCAGATTAACGATAACTTAATCTATCTCAATTAAGTTTAGAAATGGCCATTGTCTTAAATAAAACGTGCACATATGTGTGTGCATTGTGTGTATGTGTGTGTTTGTTTGTGTGTGTTTGTGTGTGTCGTGCGAGAGAGGTCTGGGGATAAAGGTGGACATTCATTCAGCACAAGATGATAGGCAAGAGTACTGAGGTGGTTGACTGAAGCAGTCCTGCTTATTCCAGAACCATGAGAGCTGCCTTACATGGATGCCATTTGAGCCTGGAAAATGCCACAGCTGCTGCCATCCAAGGGAGCTAGTGTGGCAGCTGCTGCAATGCAAGTCTGGAGGGACCCCTGTCTCATTGCTAATCCCAGTGTACATGGGATTCTTTGAGGGGGAACCATCACATTTCTCAGAATAATATAAAAGCAAGGGAGTTCTATGACTGTAAGGAGTTTTTATGGCTTTTTTATTCCCTCTGTAGCTCTGAAATGAAAAACAGTATTTTTCCACAACGATATTAATGTTTAAACTTCACAGTCCTTCACTAAAACAGTTTTCTGGGTTTTGTGATCCTTGCAGTATTTATCATTTTTAAAAATTATAATTGCTTTTCTCATTCCCATGAAATATTTACTTTTCCATCTAATTTTAGTCTTGTTGCTGAAAGACTATCCTCCAAACTGGAATAATGTTATCTCAGGAAGAAAGTTACCTAAGGCAAGAACTATTGCATTTTCTCCAAAGGATGTGTCCAGGATTCATGTTACTGTGTTAAATCTCCTACTCCTGGAGACCGACCTCAGACACAGGATCCCACCCTACTGAACTTCTGTTGAAAGTTTAGAAATTAGTAGATTTTTATGTTCAGTAATAAGAACACCATGCCAAAATGACCAACACAGTGTTCAGATTCACGCGCAGGACAACTGCGACTATCTTTGTATATCCTTGATTTTCTTTTTTTTCTGTAGTTTTTTTGCAGTATCCCATCATTTCCTGGAAGGATCCCTGGAGGGAACCCTGCAATGATGAATATATTTCCTTTTTTCCCCCTTTTCTAACTTTACTTTTAATTGGTGCATTATAGTTATAAATTGGAGTGGAATTTGTTATGTATTTGTACATGCACATTCAAAATATACTTTCATTCAGAGTGCAGGCTGCATTTCTCAAGAAACCATACTTCTTCCCCAGGGAATTTGTATGGAAAACAACAGAAGTTTGTCCAATTATATGAATGTACCAAAACTCCAAGTATAAGCAAAGGAATAAGGGAAAACAGTTATTTAATTGTCTCTGAAAAATATACAAGAATTTCTTAAAAAGACACATTCCAAATTCTTCAGATTATGCCAGATCAGCAGATAAACATGGGTCTGAGCCATAAAGCTTTGATCACTGATGTAATTGCCTTTATGAAATTGGGTTGGAGTGTGTGAGGAGTATCTTCAGACTAATCGTCATAACAGGAATATAGTTGAGAGGTATTGTTCATTGATTTAAATTTCTTTTTCTTCCTGAAGTTCATGGGGAGAAAATTCTTTCTAGTGTTACTGTTTAACAATCATATCCTTTGGAATAAATTAATTTGTCACATAAATTAATGAATAACAAAAGACCATTTTATCATCTTTGTGGTGACTGCCTGTTGGAGGAAGATTTGTGACTCTTCCTTGCAAAGATTATACTTGATATTTCATACATGTCTTTTGTGTATTGATCCCATTCCTTCTTCCATTCATATTCCCTTTGTTCTTTCTTAGCTGTTTAAGATGTTTTATTTATTATAAGCTAAAATAAGGGCCTTTTAGGAAAAAGAAAGACATCCACTTATATTACAACCGAAATGTATATATATACACACACAGAGGTATAACAGGAAGAAAGTCTTATAAACCCCAAAAATGATAAAGCAGGATGATGATCCTTACAAGGTTTCTCCAAACATGGAGGAAATGGAATTTTACCTGGTCCTGAAGACATATTTAAGTTACAACTCATGAGCAATAACTCCTTGTCCCTAATACAGAACATGACAAAGGTATATTCTAAGTGAGAAAAGATACATATGCATATTAAAAATATATCCCTACATATCAGATCACATCCAAAAGATTTTAACCCTGCTAATGTATGTTACTCTCTAAAGGAAAACTACGTTGTTACAGTGAGTTTGGAAAAGAGGATGTCGGATTACCTCTTCAATTGATCAGTATTTACAATATTTATAATCATATCCTACAGATGAAATCTTTTCAAAGGCATGTGAAGACAATGAAAAGCAAAACATTCATTATCCATGCCTTCATGGAGCTTGAAGAATGGAGAAACAGACAGACCAAGAGAAACAGAGAAGGTCTTACAACATTATGTGTTGTAGTACAGATTCTATAAAGAGGTGGCCCAGATTCAAATATTTGCTCTGCCCCTTACTTATAGATGTTCTTTGGCACAGTGTGAAGCCTCTATGACTCATTTCCCCTTCCATAAAGTGCAAATAAAATTAGAGCCTACTTCATAAAAAATTTGTGACTATTAAATGAGTTATTATTTGAGTCACCTAAACCAATGCTTTCTACAAAATAGGTGCCAAATAAGTGTCAACCCATTATTAGCCTGTTTCAAAGAAGAGAATGATGATTATAGATAAAATAGTAATTCTTAATTGATTTTTGTATGTTACAAATGTCCTCTGCTAAGTGGACAAACTTTAAGAATTCTTCCCCAGGAAAAATAACAATAAGAGAAATTACTTTATAACACATTCCTACAAAATTTCTTAGGTAATTTAAGTATCAATGAACTGCTGTAAGTCTATCAATGGATTGTAGGTTATGAGCTCTAGGTTTAAATAATATTATTTCAACTTACTTTATAAATGTTAAAAGGACCCCTACATGTATAATTTACATTGTATGTTGTGGAATATTTCAGAAAAAATATTTCACTTGCTTTCTAAGACAACTGTTTTTGGGACAAAAATTTTGTATTGTAAGTAATCTGGAGAGATGTGCAATTGATGATAATATTTACAATTTAAAAAAATTCTCAAAACTTCTCAGTTGCTAGAAATTCCTGAAACTTCTTTTTATTGAGGAAAAGAACAACATGGCACAGCATGACAAAAATATTACAAAAATAATGCAAAATCTGTATTCCTCAAAACATCCAGCACCTGTCAAAGAAAGCAACTTTAATATTGAGATTTTGCCAGCATTCAATTATTTATAATTTGGCAAAAATATCAATGAGTCCCTCAGTATTTAGGTGTAGAATTTTAATATCAGCATTACATTGAAGAATATTCTTCATATCTTTTCCCACAGAGATAAGAAATAAATACAGTTTAAATTTTGTTATTATATGAATAAGCAATAGGTCACTCATTCCAATATTCAGAACATCAAGATATGGTTTGGTTACAGCTCAAAACACACATTCAATTTGTGCTCTGAGTTATACTGCATATTTTAATATGCTGTGAGTTCTGAAGAAGACGGTACTAATTTCAATTAGATTTTGGTGCTGATAATTCCTTATATAATTCACACAGCAAGAAAACTAGTTTCCTTTAACAAGTGCGAAACCAAAATGTTTTCTCTAGAAGAAAGTCTTCATGGAATCTATGAGTGAGAATGATCAATGAACTTGAGATGGATGCTGTTTGTGGGTTTGTGAAAGTCTACATCTGTGCTATATTACTGTTTGAACTTAATTATATGAGAGAAAGTACAAAATTGGAGCAGTTGTAATGGTTTTAGACTCTGGAACCAGGTGATGTTTGTTTTCTTGTTTTGTCTGTCTCTTTTCTGGTTCCTTATCTTCTTTTGAAAAGTTCTCTGTATCAGAGTTGCAATCCATTCCCTTTCCTCAAAAGCACTGCTCCTCACTTTACTTTGGTCAGGTACACCTCATATCTCAAAATAATTTTTCTTGTTAAAATAACTTTCTTCAATACTCAGTGATTAAATGAGTAACAAATGATAGCTTTATTAATTACCATTCTCAGAAACTTACTTAAAATGAAATAATTGTGTACATATAAAGTTATGTAGTAAAATAATAAACTGCCTTGTAGGATTATTATTGTAAATGATTACTACATTTATATCACCTTGAAGAAAACCTGTTCTAAAGAAAATGCTTGATAATTATTAGTTATGATTATTATTTTGATACAATAAATTCTGTGGGAGAAATTAATGGATGTCACAATATTAAAAACATGGTATAGTGTTATCACTCACTACAATTAGATTATAAATTAATTACATTACTAGTGTACTGATAATCATTCTCAACATGCCATTGATTTATCTTAATTATATTTAAATGTATTTCCTTGGTTTTATATGATCATAAGATATAATCAAGTACTAATAATCACTCTCTTTAGGAAATAAATATTGAAAAGAGCAATTTTCAATTTAAAAAATATTGACAGATTAAATCTTAGGGTAGTTTTGATTTGCATTTCTCTTATTACTAGGGATGTTGAACATTTTTTCATATATCTGTTGATTGCTTATAGATTTTCTTCTGTGAAGTGTCTGCTCATTTCCTTAGCCCATTTATTGATTGGGTTATTTATATTCTTGGGGTAAAGTTTTTTGAGTTCTTTATAGATTCTGGAGATCAGTGCTCTATCTGAAGTGTGTGTGACAAAGATTTTCTCCCACTCTGTAGGATTTCTTTTCACATTGCTGATTGTTTCCTTGGCTGAGAAAAAGCTTTTTAGTTTGAATCTATCTCAATTATTGATTCCTGCTTTTATTTCTTGTGCTTTGGGAGTCATGTTAAAGAAGTCTGGTCCTAAGCAGATTTGGACCTACTTTTTCTTAGGTGCAGGATCTCTGGTCTAATTCCTAGATCCTTGATCCATTTTGAGTTGAGTTTTGTGCAGGGTGAGAGATAGGGGTTTAGTTTCATTTTGCTGCATATGGATTTCCAGTTTTCCCAGCACTATTTGTTGAAAAGGCTCTCTTTTCTCCTTTGTATGTTTTTGGCACCTTTGTGTAGTATGAGAAAACTGTATTTCTGTTTGTCTCTGTGTCCTGTACCATTGATGTACCTGCTTGTTTTGGTGCCAATACCATGCTGTTTTTGTTACTATTGCTCTGTAGTATAGTTGGAGGTCTGGTATTGTGATTCCACCTGCTTTGCTCTTCCTACTAAGAATTGCCTTAGCTATTTGGGGTCTCTTATTCCTCCAAATGAATTTCATGATTGCTTGCTCTATTTCTATGAAGTATGTCATTGGGATTTAAATCGGAATTGCATTGAATTTGTATAGCGCTTTGGGCAGTATGGCCATTTTGACAATATTAATTCTGCCTATCCAAGAACATGGGAGATCTTTCCATCTTCTAAGGTTTTCTTTAATTTCTTCATTTAGTGTTCTGTAGTTCTCATTGTAGAGGTCTTTCACCTCTTTTGTTAGATTGATGCCCAAGTTTTTTTTCTTTTTTTTGAGGCTATTGTGAATGGGGTAGCTTTCCTAATTTCTCTTCCAGAGGATTCATCATTTATGAATAAGAATGCATTAGATTTATGAGCATTGATTTTATATCCTGCCACTTTACTGAAATCATTTATGAGTTCTAGAAGTTTTTTGGTGGAATTTTTTGGCTCCTCTAAATGTAGAATCATGTCATCGGCAAATAGGGATAGTTTGAGTTCTTCTTTTCTTATTCGTATCCCTTTAATTTCTTTGGTCTAATTACTCTGGCTAGAGTTTCAAGGATGATATTGAATAGAAGTGGTTAAAGAGGGCATCCCTGCCTTGTTCCAGTTTTCTTATTTAAAGGGGTCCTTGTCTATAAAGGTAGGCAAGCCTAACCTAAGAATGAATTACAAGACATATTATATAGAAAAATCACATACAGCCTTTGACTATGTCTAGGGTACTACAACACTTTTCTCTTGGCATGTTTCTAACAAGTGTTTTCATCTAAAAACACACCTCACTAAAGTAGTAAAGATTTATTGAGGGGCCCCTACATGCTAGGCATGGGCAAGACCAAACTGTTGAAATGATACTCCATATAGATTGGTCTCCTCTCTCATGTGACACCAAATTATAAATGAATAATAAATGTATTGGATAAATGTACTAAATTATTACAAGAATCTATGGAGTTTGAGCATGGCATTCCAGGGAAGGCAAGAGGAAGTCAAATAGCCTTCTGAAGGAGACAAAAACATGGAATTCAAAGCAGTCTTCAAACACAGGAAATGGCAAACCTCTGCAGGAAAAAAAAAACAAAAACAAAAACAAAAAAACAGGTTCTGAAGAACTATGACACAGGGATAACTAGCAAAACTGGAACTAAGAAGGTCAAGACTGCCCTGCTAGGAGGTGGTAGAGGCAAATTATATGATCAGATTATAGAGAATCACAGGTCACAGTGTCCTCTTCAGATTTCATCAAAAGCTAAGGCATCATAGAATATCACAAGAGAACTTAGTGATAAGATGTGCATTGACGAACTTTTTTTTGTTACCAGGGATTGATCCAGCGCTTAACCACTGAGCCATATCTGGATTTCACCTAGAGAACTTGGTTCAGGATCCTCCTGCCTCAGCCTCCTAAACTGCTGGGATTACAGGTATGCACCACCACACCTGGTTTGAAACCTTTCTTATATGTAAATTTTTTAAGACTTAGAGTATTCACTATTATTAATATATAGAAAATATTTATACAGGAAAAATAGTAGACTGAGACAGACAGTACTACCCTATGTAAATGTAAGATTATATGAACTGTGTGAATAAACAATAAATTAAAAAAAAAAGAAAATATTTATGATTCATATCAACCAGCAGTACATCAAAATGCAGATTTAAGTAAAAGATTGCTTGCTAAAAGAATTCAAGCTTTTCTGATTGGAGGAGAATGTGCCTTAGTTTTAGAGTAGGCCACTTAGCTAATAAAGTATTAAAACATTCCTAGCAAGTAATTCAGATGCACAGAAACATAGAGAGTGGTAGCATGAATTAGGGGACAACAAGAATGTAGAGGGACTGAGAAAGAAGGGAGTAAAGGACAGAAGATGAACAGTTTAAATGGGGAACAAAGTTGAAAACTAAAAAGTTCAAACATAAAAACGGAAATACTAATGCCTCATGTAAGTCTGTAATAAATCACCACAACAGACCATGTCCCTCCCATTCACTATAACAACTTCTCCCTCTTCGCCTCTTCGGCAGAGTTTGAAGAAATTTATCCCCAAAAATGAAAGTCAAAGTATAAAAATGTAAGTATCTTAAGATATCTTCTTTGTAATATTATGAAGAAAACTCACAGGATAGCAATGCAACAACTTGATGACATAAAACTGAATTCCCAAAAATTGTGTTGAAAATATGACATTTTTTTCACATTTAACAGAAATTGGAGATATGAATTAAACTAAAAATATGACCTTCCATTATGTCTCTTTGTTGGTGGCTTATTACATTTGCCCCCAACAATTTGAAAACAGGAAAATGAGGTAAAACTTTCAATTATTAATTGTTGGTTTCAGTATCAATAATGTTCCATCATGTTCTTTTGAAAGAAAAATAATTTAATTTTGTAGAATTTGGTATTTTAGAAATGTTTTTAGCCAGTGGTTTCAAAGGACATTTAAAACATTAATTAAGTTTTAAATGCTCCTACTACACACATTTCACAGATGGTTAAACCATAGAACCTAGATGTTTGAATGATTTTCACAAGGAGTCTATACTTAGCAAAAGCAGAATATAAAAATCCTGATGTGTGCTTGACTAAACCCAAGATATTTCATACTCTGAAAAGTGTCCATAAAATCTGAAAGAACTTTCTTTACTTCCATCTCTTTGTAGAATAAGTCAGGTCTTTATTATATTATGCCTGGAAGGGAATTCAGGGAATATGATTACTATCATATTTAATTATCATCAAATAAATATAGTAAAATAACTACTTTATAAATCAATATTAAAATAGTATTTTCCTGCTGATAACTGAAAAATAGCATGGGAAAAATTACAATATTTCAATGACCTCCTTGGTTTTGGTCAGTAGAGAATTATTTTGTTTTTTTTATGGCACTTTCCAAATTCGTAAAATATAATGCAGTGTTTGGTTTGTTAAAGACTCTCTCAAGAGGATCAAGAGAAGCAATTTTATAGAATTCTGTAATTTTAAAAACATAGTATGTTCTAAGCATTTAATACATTATTTATATAAATAAATTGTTCAATATTTTAGAAATTGGAAAATATAATGTCATTTTATTTAACCTAAGTAGGTCAAAAAGTTCTTTAGCATTAGAATAATTATATTCCACGCTTTTATAATTATGCCATAGTATAGTCTATTATCATGTATAACTGAAAAGAACCAAAAAATTTTTTTAAAGTTCTTTAGAGAAAATATTAAATATTACAACAGAAATGCATAAAAATATAGTGGGCAAATTTCCCAAGAAAAATATATTTCCAATAAGCATGTGAAAAAAAAAGTTAAAGCATTTTTTTTTAATGTGGAAAAGTACTTTATAGAAGGATTTAAATGAAAGTGTAACTCTGGAATTTTGTTAACCCATGGATGGCAGAAATGAATGTCAACTTGTAATTAAGGTTCTGCACAACTCAATTTGCCTCGATATAATTAGTCTCTGACTTTTTCAATAGACACTGATGACATTTCCAGGACAAAACAATGTTATTCTTTTCTTTCAGTTTTTTAAATTTATTTTATCTTAATTTATTGTTTTTAATTTTTACAGACTTCATTTTGATTCATTATACACAAATGGGGTACAAATTTTCATTTCTATGGTTGTGCATGATGTACATTCATACCATTCACAATGATGTCTGTCTCATTTCACCATTTTTCATACCTGCTCTTCCTCCCCATCTCATTTCCCTCTTCGTAATAATTTTTCTTGAGCTAAGGAAATAAATATATGCATATTGTTATGTATATGTAATATAATAATTCCTACATAACATACATTTTAATGATATATTTTGTGTTTATGAATGCATTATATGTGGGACAATATAAACCTTCCTGGTGAGAATATAACTTGTTACAAAGTTTCTAGAAAGCAATTTTTTAATATACATAAAAATTCTAGAAATGTATCTCATGTTTCACCTAGCATTCCCATGTCCAGAAATGCATCCCGAATAAATAATTCCATAATTACATTATATAAATGAACTTTGGAAAAATATTATTGCAAATGTTTACAGTAGTAAAAAGTAGAAAACTGATTAAATATCCAATAATTTCTTTAGAAGTTGTGGCAATTTCATACCTTCTTGTGAACATCTAAAATGATGTGGAAGAATGTTTAATGATAAGACAAAATGCTTATAATATTTTGGTATTGTAATATCTAAAAAAACCATTTCAAAATATTTATTACATTTATGAAAAAGAAAAACAGAATATGAATGGTGGTTGTCTACGTGTGAGAATTAATCATACTTTTTTATAATCTTAGTATTTTATTTATTTGCTTAATTTTCTACAATGCTCTTGCATAATTTTTCAAAAATACCAATAAACCATGTTTATTATTTATTTTCCACATATTTTAGAATTGAAGTATATTTTCCAGAAACTTAATTTTTTTCACTCCTTTTTGCACATTTTTAAAAGTCATTCACAGCAAGTTGCAAATAAATGTAAGGAGCATCCCAAAAACCATTTACCCAATCTCCCCCAATGTTAACGTCATGCAGAGTTATATATGTAATCATGTGTATGTGTGTGTGCAGTTTTATCACATGCAACTTTCTATAATTAAAACACTATGAAGATACATAACTATACCATCACCAACATCATAATTTCCATTGGAGTACCTTGTTATATCTATGCAACCCTCTGCACTTATCACTAGATAACGACTAACCAGTGTCCATCTCTAAACTTATGCTATATTTAACATATTATACCGTAGAAGTACACAGTACATACAATTTTGAGATTGTCATTGTTTTACTCAGCATAATTTCTTTGAAGTTCATTAAAGTTATTATAGTTATCAATAATTCCATTTCTTTTTACTAATGATTAGTATTCCGTGTATAGATGTAATACCTTTGTTTAACCGTTTATCAGAGATGTGTATGTTCCAGGTTAAGGAATTTTTTAAGTAAAGCTACGGTGAGCATTTGTGTACTGATTTTTGCATGAAAATAAATTTTTATTTCTTTGGGATAAATGCCCAAGAGTGTAGTTTCTAGATTATTTGCCAAACAATTTTTCTAGTGATTACATCTTTTAATATTCCCACAAATAAAATATGACTAATCCAGTTTCTCCACAACCTCACCAACAGTTGAGTTTGGCACTATTTTTTTTTTTTAAATTACACATATTAATAGGTGGACAGAGTTATCTCATTGTGGTTTTAGTGCATTTTTCTAATAGTTAATGATGTTAAATATCTTTTCACTCTGTCATTTGCATCTCCTCTTTGTGAAATATTTGTTCATGTCTTTGGCCCATTTTCTTGCTTGGGTAAATAGTTTAATATTGAACTTTGGGAGTTTTTTAATACATTTTAGATGGGATTCTTCTGTTGAATATGTGGTTTGCAAATATTTTTTTCTTCACTTTGTAATTTGTTTTATTCATTTGGTTAAGAGGATTTTCACAAAGCAATTTATAAAAATTCTAGGAAGAATTCTAGGTCCAAATTATAAAATTGTCCTTTTAGCTGTTTTGCCTGTTGTATCAAGTATAAGAAATCTTTGCCTAGTCTTAACTCTCAAAGACTTTTCTCAACATTTTTCTAAAAATCTTACTGGTTTACACTTTATATTAAGTTAACAATCCACTATGATTTAGAATTTCCATCTGATGTGAGGATTAGATCAAAGTTCTTTTCTTTTGCTCATAGATTCCATTTTCTTGAGTACTATTTACTAAAATGGCTATCCCTCTTCCAATAAATTACTTTCACACTTTTATCAAAACTTATTAGAAGTATATGTGAGCCTATTTCTGAGTTTTCGGTTCTCTTCTATTGATCTATGTTTATTTACTTGTTAAAATCATAATGCAAAATAAAATATAGAATAGGTTTTGAGTATCTTAGTACTCAAGCACCTCAGAACCTCAGTAACTTAGTCAAGGACGTGTTAAAAATCCTGCTGGTGTTAGTTTTAATTGTTACTAAGTAGTTACAATATAAATATTTATTTGCTGATTCAATCAGAAATTATTTCAGTAAACATATATTAAAACATTTTATATGAAGCAGAAGATTCCTTTCCAATATGATTATGCAAAAAATATTTTTTTAAAAAATGCTATCTAATCCAGATGTAGTGGCACATGCCTGTCATCCCAGAGACTCAGCAGACTGAGGCAGGAAGATCCCAAGTTCAAGGTGAGCCCCAACAACTTAGTGAGTCCTGCCTCAAAATTTTCAAAAAGGGTCATGGATGTGACTCAGTGGCTATGCAACCCTGAGTTCAATCCCCAGTACCAAAGAATACTTTCCTAAAAAAGGGACTCTAAAGGTATAAAAAATGTAAAGTTAACCATTTAACTGCACTGGAAATTGAACAAAGGCATATAGCAAACTGAGAAGTATATATCAAGAGAAATGCTGAACTTCAGGTCTGAACAAGAAGAGTCCATGGCACTATTGATTAGGATTGTCCATGCTGGAGGGGCATACTTGATTAGAAGCATCATTAGCGAATGTGGTCATCTCAGTGGCAAGCTGTGTTATCAACTTTTTGTCACTGTGAACAAAATACCTGACACGAACAACTTGGAGGATTAAAGGTTTATTTTGGCTCACAGTTTCAGAGGTTTGAGTCCATGGTTGGCTGACTCCACTGTTCCGGGCCTGATGTGATGGAGACCATCATGGTTAGGAGGGCACGGCAGAGGAAAGCTACTAAACTCTGGCAGCTAGCAAGCAGAGAGAAGGAGATGGGGAGAGGGAGGGAGGTGCGTCAGGAGAGAAGATAAACCCTTCCCAGTCATGCCTCCAGTGGCCTACTGCCTCCAATTAGCTCCCATGTCCCAGTAGTCCATTCAGTCATCAATGATTAATGTACTGAAGAGGTCAGATCCCTCATGTCGAATCACTCCCAATTCCCTGCCCTGAACATATGAGACTTTGAGGATATTAACAATCCAAATAGAGAGGCTCATTCCGTTTGCTATCCTGCGTTTACAGTTTGCTTAGGGAAATCAGTGATTCCATGAAGGAGCTAGGTTTTAGCAGGAAATGCCTAGAAATGAGATAGGAATACAGAACCTGATGCTTCTCTAAATACCTCAGGTTGACTAGAAATTATACACAGGTGTGGCAAATTTTGGCAAAACCAAAACACTCAAAACCCATGCCCAACAGAGCATATCAGCATGCACATATTAGGTGAGAGGGTTAAAATATTATTCCATTTGATGAAAATAAATCTAGAGATCAAAGAAGCTCAAAGAATAAAGATTAAGATAAACACAAATATATCCAAACTAGACACATACACATCTGAGTCAAGTTGTCTAATGACAAAAAGAAAGAAAAAGTTTGAATGAAACAAGAAAAAATGGCGTATCATACATATATATATATAGAGAGAGAGAAAAACAATAAAATTTAAAGCTACAATTCTCATCAGAAGCAGTGAAGGCCTATTGCAAAACTCAGATAATACTGAGCAATATTCCATTGTATCTATATGCCACATTTTCCTTATTCATTTATCTGTCAATAGACATTTAAAGAAGGACATTGTGGTATTGAAATAAGCCAGTCACAGAAGGACAAGTATTGCATGATTCCCTTTGCAAGAGGTCTCAAAGTCAAACTCATAGATGTAGAGATGGGCTGATAGTCCCCAGGGTTTGGGTGAAGGGAGAAGTGAAGAGTTGCTGTTTAGTGAAAGTACCAGCACTGAAGAATGAGGTGAGAAAACAATGTTTAAATTTTTTAAATGATTTATCAACAATTAGTTGTCAGAGACATAAACATGGTGATGGAAGTAGCAGAAGAGGAGATGTTTAATTTTCTTTATAAGCTAAGAGTAAACATAAAAATCAATTGTATTTCTATATGCTGTTAACAAAATATCCAAAAATGAATGTAAGGAAATGATTCCATCCTAAATAATGTCAAAAACAAGTAATTTTCTTGGTAATATATTGAACAAGAGAATGACACAATGGGTTCCAATGTGATCAATGACATTTTACTGACAAAAATTAAATAAATGTTTTATGTTTGCAGATCAAAAGTCTTAATAGATTTAAAGTTCATATCCCCTCCTAAATGATCCATTGAAACTATACAATATGCATCAAATTCCTAGGAATTTTTTGAAAAAAATTAATAAACTAACATTAAAAGGTATTTGAAAACAAACCAAGTTTGAGGATTTTTTTTTTCAGACTGAATTTTGATTCATTGTACACAAATGGGGTAGAACTTATCATTTCTATGGTTGTGCACAATGTAGATTCATATCATTCATCTAGTCACACATGTACATAGGGTAATTTTGATTTAAAAACTTGCTATAAAGGTACAGTGATCAAGACATGTATCAGGGAGATCTCTCTCTCTCTCTCTCTCTCTTTATATATATATTGTATATATATATATGTATATACATATATATATACACGATTGGAAGAAAAATGAGAATTCAAAAATAAGCTTTATGTTTTTGTTCAATCATTGCCAAAATATTCAGTGGGTAAAGCATTTGCTAAATAATTCTGAAAGAAAAGAATAAACAAATAAAAAAATTTGAAAAGTCTTAACCCTTTTCTCACTATACACAAAAATCACTTAAGAACTATAGACACAAATGTGAAAGCTAAAATTTTCAAACTTCTTAACAAAACTATAGGTGGAAATCTTCATGAACTTGAGTTAAGCAAAGAAATATTAGATATGACTTCCAAAGCATTCATCATATTTGAAAAAAATGGAAACTTAGACCTCTTTACAATTATAAACCTTTTGTTTCAAAACAGTGTAAGAAAATGAAAGAGACAGTCCACAAATTGGGAAAACATATTTGCACGTAATAGCACTGAAAAAGAATTTGTATCCAAAATAGTTAAAGAACACAATTCCTAAAGACAAGCAATTTCTACAAGAGAATGTCTACTCAAAAAAGTTGAATAGACATTTCTCCATAGGCATACAAATAGCAGATACGTGCAAATGAACATGTTCCATATCATTCTTCAGTAAGGAAATGCAATTTAAAACAAAATGGCATAATGCTACATACCAATAAAAGATTAATAATGAAATCAATAGTTAATAGAAAGTACTAGGTAGGAATAAAATAAATTGAAACTTTCATGGATTGCTCAGAGAAGTGTTTAATTATATAGTCACTTTGGCAAATGTTTTGTCAGTTTTTCAGGTTAAACAAATCTACCATATGACCTGCACTTTCTCTTCTAGAATTCTATGCAAAGAAGTGAAAATACCACTCCACACAAAGAATTAGAAGCAAATATTCTTAGCTGCATCTTTCATGATAGGTCAAATCTAGAAACAATGCAACAGTCCATCAGCTGGAGAATGCATAAACAAACTGTTTTGCATCATGCAGTGGGATTCTTCTTAGCAATAAAAAGGATTATATTCTGATTGATACATGCTATAACATATGAACCTTTAAAACAGGTTAGATATCAAATATTATATATTGAATGATCTTGACTATGTGAAATCTCCAGAAAAAGGAAGATTATTTATAAGGACTGGAAAGCAGATCAGGGTTACCTAAGACTAGGGTATAATTAAGAACAACTGTGATCAAGCTAAGTGTTCCAAAGTGACAGAAATAATGAAAAACTAGTTTGCAGTGATGGCAGCTAAACTTTACTAAAGTTAGTAAATTGAAAACTTTCTCTTGACTCAATTTTGTGAGATAAATGTATGAGTTAATTTAGACATCAGCAAACATAACTTTAAGAAAGTATTATGTGACGGTTTCACTCCAGACATTATCATTAGGAGAAAGTAAACTGGAGTCCTAAACTAAAAGACTGGAGAGGCAGGAAATAGACAAATTTTTACCTTTTTTTTTATTTTTCAATTTTTTCCAATTTTAAATATTGCACTACTTTATTTTTCCATATTTTTAATTGTTGCATTATAATTATACATAATGGTGGGATTCATTGTGACATATTTGTACATGCATGTGATATAACAAGAAAATTTGCTAAATGTCATTCTCCAGTATTTCACCTTTCCCTCTCCTTCTATCTCCCAATCTCTTTCCTCTACTTTACTAATCTGTCTTTGATTTTCATGAGATCTCCCACCTCTGTATTTCTTTTTTCTCTCTAGCTTCCACACATGAAAGAAAACATACAACTCTTGGCTTTCTAAATTTGGTTTATTTCACTTACCATAATGTTCTTAAGTTCCATTCATTTTCCTGCAAAAGGCATCACTTCATCACCCCATTATTTACTAATCCACTGATAGAAATCTGGGCTGGTTCCAAAGTTTGGAACCAACTTATGAATTGGTTGAATTATGCTACTATAAATATGGGTGTACAGGTGTCAATATAGTATGATGGCTTTAATGCTGTAGGACAAATAAAAAGGAGTGGCATAGCTAGGTCATATGGTTCCATTCCTAGTCATTTCAGGACCTGCCATAGTTTTCTAATAATTTAAAATCCCATCCAGTGTAAAAGTGTTCCCTTTTCTTCACTTCTTACTATTTGCATTCTTGATTACTAAAGATGTTGACCATTTTTTCTTGTATTTATTGGCCATTTTTTTCTTTTTCTGAGAAGTGCATGTTTAGTTAATTTACACATTTATTAATTGGGATATTTTGTGTGTTTTGGGGGGGTGAGTAAATACTCTGGTTATTAATCCTATGATAAGACAGATTTTTATTGTCAATCTATGGATGGAATGAATGCTTTTGTGCCCCTCAAAATCGTACATTGAAGGGTTATCTCTAATGAGATGGATTTTGGAGGTGATGTCTTTGGGAGATAATTAAGCCATGGGAATACTTCCCTTGTGAAATTATTGCCCTGAAGAGACATGATATCTTTCTTGGTCTTTTGAAGATAAATCAAGAGGGTGAACCTCTGTGAATAAGGAAATGTGTTCACAATAGGCACTGAATCTGCCAGCACCTTGATCATGGACTTCTCAGCTTCCAAAAATATGAAGAAAACATTTTTGTTGTTTTAGCAATTCAGTCTATGGTATTATTGTTATAGCAACCCTAGATGACTAAAACATCAAAGTATTTTATGAAGACCTGAATGCGATCTGAGATATGTGAAAATTAGTGGGTGGTGAATGACATGATCAGGTCTGTGTTATAGAAAGATCTTTCAGTGTTACAGAAATTGTACTGAGTTTGGTCTAAGAAACTCAAAATAAAAAGTTATTCCAAAAGTCAAAGCTAGAAATGATGAGAGCCTGACAAAAGAAAAACTGAAAGAAACAGAAATAGGTCAGGATGAGAAATTGAATACTGACTAATGGAGAGGAGCTTCTAGGAAACTTAATATTTGCTTGAGAAACTGTCAGTATATATTTTATGGGACTATTTCCAGAAAATTTAACTATAGGCTTCCAAGTGGAAAAGTCCTGTAAGTAGTTGGATGCATGAATGAATTTGGAGTTCACCATAGAGCTGAGGGTGAGAGATTAAGGTATTATCACCTTATATGTAGGACATAAGTGTTTTCAGGAGGACCCAGCAAAACAAATAGAACAGAGGGCTGAAGAAAGAGCCCTAAGCCACAGAAAGGACTGAGAAGTGGCTAAAGAGGAAAAGAGCTATTTCCTGTAAACCACTAGCCATAAGTGCCACAGAGATTTCTGAGCAATGCATTAGAGGAGATTCCTCTGCATGTGGAAATGTGCCAAGAAACATTTCCAAAGCAGTGTGTTCAAAGACATTTTTGTCAACTAGAGATATCCTTACTGTCTATCGACACAAATCCATCATTATATAGCAAGAAATCTGAGTTCTGGGGATCCTAAAAGTGTTGACACTAAAGAATAATTTTGAAGTACTTGCCTAAGATCTCTGTTTCATGATCTTTTCTCCCAACAAAATCAAATATGTTTCATGTTTTAAATGAAACATTTATTTTTATTTACAAAAGAACTATGTGGGAAAAGGAAAATAAACACTAAAAAGTGTAGTTGAAACAAGATTTCCCACATAATCTTACTTTTCTCCCAAGGGATTAACTACTGATGCAATACCACTCATTATTATGTATGATGTTAAGCATATATGAAAGAAATATAGAGTTTACTTGTGGATTTTTTCTCTATGTAAGATAAAAATCACATACTATTCTACAACTATTTAAAATCACTGAACAGTATTCATTAGAATTATTCTATATTCAAACATTATAAATTTACACAAATATTTTACTACAATATATAATTTAGTTATATTTTATTGTAACAATTTAAAAATTTTATATGCGTTGCTCAACTCTATGCTAGTTTTCCTTTTTATAGTACTTTTGTGTTTTGAGGGACAAAATATATTTACTGTTGAAATCACCTGTATCTCCTCACCCACATACATAACCACCACCCAAATTTGTCATTTAAATGTCAATTGGTTTTTATTCTGCAATTACATATGTGGATATTTAAACCAATATGTGTATATGTAATGTAAATATTCTTTGTGTACATATTATTATTCTTCCTATGTGCTTTATATATGAGGTATTATAAAATAGACTCATTGAAAATGCTTGTTATTACTTTATCATTGTAGTTTTTTATATTGATGTTGAAGTTCTAGTTCCTGTTTTTTAATAAAATGCCATTTGAAATATACAGACATGCCATCATTTATTTTTCTATTAGCATATATATGTGCCAATTTTAATTTTCTATTGTAACAGAAAATACTGTTACAGATCTTACAACATCTACTGAAGAATGTAATTTTTGTATGGTATAAAGTGGAATTACTGAGTTAAAGAGTGCATCATTTGATATTTGCTATGTCCCAAACTATAATAATTGGTTTGTCATTTCCTTATTTTCAAGTTTTAAAAGTGCCTTGTATATTTTGGATAGAGTCTTTTGCCAGGCTATTTTGCAGATCTTTTTAAAATTAGATCATCCTTCTTGGCTTCATTTTTTCCTTATATAGTGTGTACATATTTTATTAGATTTATACCTAAGTACATCTTTTTTCTCCTTGAGTTATTATGAAAATAATGCTATATTTTAATTTCAAATCCAATTGTTCATTGATGATAAAGAGAGAAGTAATTGAATATGAACTTTGTATCCTGCATTTTTGGGTATGGGGGGTGGATCATGTATGTGATTTTTTTTCTGTTTTAACTGAAATTTATTCATGAAACAGATAGGTGTATTTCTTGGTATTGCGTTTTTTTGTTTGTTTTGTAGAAAGGATTCATCAGTTGCCAAAAACAGTGCTTCCCTCTTCAGCCTAAATTTGTTGAAGTTTTTCATCACCTACGATGGTAAAAAAGAATACCCCAAAAAATTCCTGTTGTAGTCTTGCTCTGTTTGGTATATCAGCAGTTTTTTGGACATTTTTGAATGTTTAATCATGATAACAAATATTTTAAGTCCTTTGTGCAAAATAAAAAAGACATAACAATTATTTTTAAGAAGAAGTATTTTGTTGAATTGTTAGAATTTTCTACATACATAATCATGCCAACTACAAACAGATGATTTTATTTCTTCTTTCCTATCATAAACCTTTATTTCTTATTCTTGCCTTATTATATTAACTGTGACTACCAGTAAAATGTGGTAAGAGGGGACAATTTTCCTTTTGCCAATCTTAGGGAAAAACATTGAACTTCTCACCATTAAGTATAATAATAATTACAGGCATTTCCTAGGTGTTTGATTGTTTTTTGTTTTGTTTTTGGTACCAAGGACTGAACCCAGGAGTGCTTAACCACTGAGCAACAACACCATACCTTTATTTTTATTTTTTGTTTTGAGACAGGATCTCAATAAATTGCTAGGCTGTCTTTGAATTTGCAATCATCCTGCCTCAGACTTCTAAGCCACTGGGATTGCAGGCATGCATCATCAGGCTCTGTTTGCTAAAGTTTTAACCTGAATGGATTTTCATGTGCTTTTAATGTATCTATTGGTATTGCCACATAATGTTTCTCCTTTAGCTTATTAATATGATAGATTACACTAGTTACATTTTAAATATAAGAGCAATCACGCATACCTGGAATTTATCTCACATGGTTGTGGTGTGCTCATACTTTTACACATTGTTGGATTCACATTTATTAAGTATTTTTTGCCTGTTATTGTAAATATTGGTCTGTTATTCTCTTCCTTGAAATATCTTGTCAGGTTTTGTATTGGGCTGGCTTCATGGAATAAATTAGGAAACATTCTCTCTGCTTCCATTTTCTGATTAAAATTGCAGGAAATTTATCATTTCTTTAAATGTTTTAGAAATAATAGGTACAGAGATAATAAAGATAATAGAGATATTAAATGTTTGGTAGAGCTCACCAATGAAACCATCACATCTGGTACTTTCTACATCATAATCTTATTTAAATGATTGTATATGTGGTTCATCATCATGCGGCACATGATTGTATATTCTTACACACACACACACACACACACACACAAATTCATTGTCAAAGTGTGGTTTTGGTCTTTGCAAAGTAGAAATAAAAGTATTATTTTGAACTTAAGGAGAATTATTTAATATCCTTTTATAAATTCAGTTGATATTTTTCTCTTATTCTTCAAAGGAAAGAAAACATGGATCACAAGCCAGATCCTAGTGATACAGTGTTCATTTATTTTCAAAAGTTATATGTATTACTATGAGATTATGTGCTTCAAACATTTTTAGTTCCTTGATTTATTTTTCACTTAACGTACAAATATTCTACCTTCTCTAATATAGAATTTTTATTTCTAAATATTTATGCCTTTTTCCTTATGTATAAATGTGTAATTATGTATTTCCAGCACATATAAAATTAATAAATGTTGCATTATGTAGTTTAAAAAAAAGAAAAGAAAATTATTAATCATTGATTCAATTTCTTGAATACATTCAGTTATATTCAGGTTTTCTTTTTTCCTTATGGGAGATTTGATAGATTATATCTTTCAAGGACCTGGTCCATTTTATTGAGTTTATACTTCTCAGCATAGAGTTGTGTAATGTTCATTTATTGTGTTTCAAAGTTCAGGTAGTCAGTAATGATAGATTTCTTTCATTTTAGATTTTGATGATTCTTTTCTCTGATTCTTGGCTTATTTTCACAATATTTTTTTCTCTATTTTGTTGACTTATTTTCAAAATAACCTATCCTTGTGCATTTACTTCTAAGTACTCTATATACTTCTCTGGAAAAATGTAATGTAAGGTATCAGTTAACATATAACATTAATGCTGAAGTTATTTTTGTTTGTTAACTTGATTATTTTTAGATTATTATTTAGATTATTTTCTATTTAGATTTAGCATAGCACTTTACAGAAAACTATAACAAAAATGTAGTTATGGAATTCAATTATTATAATATATATTATATCACAATTAATAATTCATAATGATGTATAATATATAATGTATCTGTTCTACACATAAAGTACTTTTGAGTTGCTTCAATTTGACCTTTTCAGAAAAATGCTTTTCTGAGAATTCTCATTTATGTCTCTTGACATATTTCTATTGTGTGCATAACTATCAAATTATTGGTTCATAGGTTCGCACATGCTCAACTTTAGGAGATACTGTTTTCCAAAGTAGTATAACAATTCAGATTTTCACCAGCAGTGCTTGAGAATTCTCATTGATCTACAGATCAGAAAATCTTGGCATTGACTGTAGTTTTCATTCTAATTTTACTGGTAGGCTGTTATATTTTAGTTTTAATTTTTCTGTCCCCAATGACCATAACATTGAACATCTTTTCCTGTCCTTATAAGCCATTTTTGAAGTTCCTGTTAAAATCGCTCACCTACATTTCCATGAAATAGAATATTTTCTTAACTAGTTGATTTCCTTTATTTTTAAAATATGAATCCATTGTCATCTTATCTTTTCCCTCTATTAAAGGCATTATTTATTTGTTTATTTTCAGTGCTAGGAATCAAACCCAGTGCCACACACATACTAGGTAAGTGCAATACCACTGACACACATTCCTAGCACCTAATGGAGTCTTTTTTTTTTATTTACTTACTGATTCATCGAACACAAATGGAGTACAGCTATTGTTTCACTGGTAGTACACAAAGTAGAGTCACACCATCTGTGCATTGATACATGTACACAGGGCAATGGTATCTATCACACATTCTGTTATTACTTTTACCCCCCCACCCCTCCCTTCGTTCTATGCTATCTATCCTGCCTCCATTCTTGCCACCCTTCCCCCCCCCCATTATGCATCATCATTCATTTATCAGAGAGACCATTCGGCCTTTGGATTTTTGTAATTGGCTGATCTCACTTAGCATAACAGTCTCCAACATCATCCATTTACCTACAAATGCCATAATTTTATTCTTCTTTATGGCTAAATGGAGTAATATTCCATTGTGTATATATACCACAGTTTCTTTATCCATTCATCTACTGAAGGGCATCTAGGTTGATTCCATAATCTAGCTATTGTGAATTGAGCAGCTATGAACATTGATGTGGCTGCATCACTGTATTAATCTGATTTTAAGTCCTTTGGGTATAGGCGAAGGAGTGGGATGGCTGGGTCAAATGGTGGATCCATTCCAAGTTCTCTCAGGAATCTCCACACTGCTTTCCAGAGTGGCTGCACCAACTTGCACTCCCACCAGCAATGTATGAGTGTACCCTTTTCCCCACATCCTCGCCAACACCTGTTGTTGCCTGTGTTCTTAATAAAAGACATTCTAATTGGGGTAAGATGAAATCTTAAGGTGGTTTTGATTTGCATTTCCCTTATAACGAGGGATGTTGAACAATTTTTCATAAATCTGTTGATTGCTTGTAGATCTTCCTCTGTAAAGTGTTTGTTCATTTCCTTGGCCCATTTATTGATTGGGTTATTAGTATTCTTGGTGTAAAGATTTTTGAGTACTTTGTAGATTCTGGAGATTAGTGCTCTATCTGAAGTGTGTGTGGCAAAGATTTTCTCCCACTCTGAAGGCTCTCTCTTCACATTGCTGATTGTTTCCTTTGTTGAGAAAAAGCTTTTTAGTTTGACTCTATCCCAATCATTGATTCGTGCTTTTATTTCTTGTGCTTTGGGAGTCATGTTAAGGAAATCTGGTCCTAGGCCAACATGATGAAGATTTGGACCTATTTTCTCTTCTATTAGGTGCAGAGTCTCTGGTCTGATTTCTAGGTCCTTGATCCACTTTGAGTTGAGTTTTTGTACAGGATGAGAGATATGGGTTTAGTTTCATTTTGCTGCATATGGATTTCCAGTTTTCCCAGCACCATTTGTTGAAGAGGCTGTCTTTTCTCCATTGCATGTTTTTGCCTCCTTTGTCAAGTATGAGATACCTGTATTTATGTGGGTTTGTCTCTGTGTCCTCTATTCTGTACCATTGATTTACCTGTCTATTTTGGTACAAATGCCATGCTGTTTTTGTTACTATTGCTCTGTAGTATAGTTGAAGGTCTGGTATTGTGAAACCCCCTGCTTCGCTCTTCTTGCTAAGAATTGCTTTATCGATTCTGGGTCTCTTATTCCTCCAAATGAATTTCATGATTGCTTGCTCTATTTCTATGAGGTCCATCATTGGGATTTTAATTGGAATTGCATTGAATTTGTATAGTGTTTTTGGAAGTGTGGCCATTTTGAAAAATTAATTCCGCCTATCCAAGAATATGGGAGATCTTTCCATCTTCTCAGATGCTCTTCAACTTCTTTCTTTAGTGTTCTGTAGTTCTCAGTGTAGAGGTCTTTCACATCTTTTGTTAGATTGATTCCCAAGTATTTTATTTTTTTTGAGGTTAATGTGAATGGGGTAGTTTTCCTAATTTCTCTCTCAGAGGATGCATCACTTACGAAGAAAAATGCATTAGATTTATGAGCATTAATTTTATATCCTGCTACTTTACTGAATTCATTAATGAGTTCCAGAAGTTTTCTGGTGGAATTCTTAGGATCTTCTAAATAGAGAATCATGTCATCAGCAAATAGGGATAGTTTGATCTCTTCTTTTCCTATTCGTATTCCTCTAATTTCTTTGGTCTGTCTAATTGCTCTGGCTAG